>JANHGN010000426.1:103784-123499 GCA_024605025.1 Megaceryle maxima | reverse complement strand
TAGACTCTGACCACAAGGTTCCCCTTGTTGCCTTGGTCCCTAATTCCTACCCATAGGCTTTCAACTTGCTCGTGGCTGTTCTTTAGGGAAATCTCTTCACGTTCAATCCATTTCTTAACATAGAGGGCAATGCCTCCACCCCTCCTTCCCTTCCTGTCACTCTGAATAGCCTGTAGCCATCGATAGCCACACTCCAGTCATAGGATTCAACCCACCACGTTTCAGTAATATCAGATATCATAGTCTTTCTTGTGACTACCAACTGAAAAATGCAGGAACTTCAAAGATTCAGAAAAGCAACATGAGCTTCAGAAAGTGCATCTTACTGAGTGAAATATTTGAATGTTTTATGGAGTTCTCTTAAGTTTCCTCAAGGTTATATTAACTAGAGTCTGATACATAAAGGAAAGAGTTTACCTATTGTGTATCTTCAGAGAGTTTATTTTGTTTAACCAAATATAATCTAAGTTGGAATAAAGACTGATATGTTAGCAAGGACCATAGTTTTGATAGTAAAATGTTTTCTTGTGGAAATTCAGCTTTCAAAATGTTATACTGGAATTTAAGATAGTACCTTTAAACTGTACAGCAGAGACTATATGACATAAGGGAGGTGAGCCCCATTACAGAAGAGGCCAAAGTTAGGCTTGTGGTATTAAGGTCTTAGCATGAAGTTATCTAACCAAGATTCATATATCTGCAAAAGATACATCTGTGCTTGCTGACATCATGCTGTGATCAACCTCCTTATGCTCAATGAAAAGGAACCAATACTTTTATCATCTTACTCACATAACCTGTTTGAAATAACTCCTTTAGAGAGATATGAATCGTACACATGAACAGCTTTTTTCTCTTCAAAACTTAAGAAAGTTCTGTGGAGTGTCTGAAGAGTGCTTCTGTAGTTTGCAGCATTTTGGAGAATGGAGCCCTTTTGGAAGATTTGTGGATCCTTCTTAAATTTCAATGACAAAGCTACCTGTGACTACAAAAGATGACACTGGATGACTCATTCTGTTCCATTCCTAATGTCTATACAAGTAAATAAAATGTTCCAGAGTGTGAGCTTGTAATAGGCTATGATTGCCCACATTGTTTATATTTTAACACAGTCCCTGTCACAGTTTGTGCCAAACATCAATCTTACAGATAACTGATGCATTGTCCAAGTAATTTCATGTGACAGGTGCCATTCTCAGGTTCAGTTTGGCCACCCTATCTTGAGGGTAAAAGGTGTTTGGTGATATGCCATGATATTTAACCTCAGAGACAGAAAGTTCTTGGAATGCTTAAATTTGTACTCTAGGCATTCCCTTCAGTTCTACATGATTATGATATTTGGGGCCATATAAAACAGAAAGTGATTCAATTTCCTCTAAAATCATTTTGGTGCAGATCTTACTAGGAAATTCTAGAATAAGGTCTTATGTAATGTCACATGAACTTTACAGGAAATCCTCTACCTATGTCATGGGTTTTCTGCATGGTCTCTGAAGAAGAAATATGAAATTCTTATGCAGGTGAAACTCCTACAGGCTCCAAGAAGACTTTTACCAATGGATATCAAGGAGAATTAGTTTACTAGTGATTTTCTGCAACATAATTAAACTTTATATAATCAAAACCCTGTAGCTCTAAGCAACTTCTGAATCTAAAGCTGTCTTTGAAATACTGGAATAAACTGAGAGATGTAAACATCTCAGGGGAATGCATTTAAAAGGGAACGGGGATTATGAGGATACAGTCCAAAAAGCAACTGTAGATTTTTTTTTCTTTTTTTCCAAATAGCAAAACACACCAAATAGTAAAACACATTGAAAGATAGAAGAGGAAAAAAGATTCCAGGTTTACACAAGAGGAAGTAAACCAGCATTTGGGGAATTATAAAAAAAAAAATCCACAAGAAAATAGGGACAATATTTTAAGAAACCTAAAAACTTCTCTGGATGGGTTTGTAAAAAAACACAAAGCATCCCCTAGCAAATTTTTATTATGCATGCACAAACTGATAAAAACAGTGATCTTTTAAGAGGGAGTGAAAAATATATACAGATATATATGGATATATGCATATATAGAGATATAAAAAGAAGCTGTTAAAATTACTAGTCGAAGTATTATGCTATTTTATAAAGGTAAACTCTAAGCATGTTACTATATATATTATCTATGAAATATACCATAAAGAAATAAAGCAAATATCCCAGCAGAAAATATAGCTTACCCTGGTACTCTTTATCTGTCTGAAACCATGATTTGCATCCAAGAAAGTTTAAAATGCATGAGATAAGTAACTTCTGTAATTGACTATATCTTTCCCTATATTGTTTTTATTATTACTTAATATATATCAGAGTCTCATGGCTTAGTGTTTCTGTTTGAGATATCTGTTCTGATAAACTTTCACCTTAACATACAATCAGGCAAATGCATAGAGTTCAAGGTGGTGATGTAGCAAGTAAGATGTCTTCAAAGAGGCAAATTTACTAAGGCTTTTTAGGTAGTGGTATGATACCAATGAAGAGGAGAATGAACACAGAATTGTGAGAATCACAAACAGTTCCCTGATCACAGTAAGATCCAGCATGATTTTTATCCACTTCTTTGTTTTGTCCATGCACATCCTTTTGGAAAGTTTTGATACATCTTCCCTGGCAGTGAGTTCACAATCTATGTGAAGCCCTATGTTCTTTCATTTCCATAGTACCCTAAAGTTTAAGAACCCCTGTCTGTCCTTTGTGTTGTACCCTACAATTAACATATTTACATTATTTTCTTGAGATTAATAAATTCTAAAGAAGACTCTTGAGTGAGTTGACCTCAGCTGGCTGTCAGGTGTCCACCCAGATGTTCTCTCATGACCCCTCTTCAAGAGGACAGGAGAAGTAAATAAAATTAAAAAGCTCATGGGATGAGATAAAGACAAGGAAATTACTTGTCAATTAATGCCACATGTAAAACCGACTCTGAAAAACTGAAAACACCTTACACTCACCTATGCTCTGTTTTATCAGGCTCAACTTTACTCCTTCATTCCCAACTAACTCACCTTCTTCCTTCCCCTCTAGCAGATGGCAGCATGGGGGAACTGGAGAATGGGGGATTTCAGTCAGTTTATAACAGTTCTCTTCCTCTCATTCCTCCTCACACTTCTCCCCTGCTCCAGCATTGGTCCTTCCATGGTCTAAAGGCCTTCAGGATAAACCTGATCCAGTGTGGGCTTTCCATGATCTGCATGTCTTTCAAAGAATATCCGCTTGCTCTGGCATGAGATAATCCATGGGCTGAAGTGTTGATATCTGCTCTGGTGTAATCCTTCATGGGCTGCATGGAAATACCTGCTTCACCATGTTCTCTTTCGTGTGTTGCAGAGGAATCTCAGCTCTGGAGCCTCCACTCATGCTTCTCTGGCCATTGTGTTCCAACTTATTTTTCTCATTCTTTCTGTACCTTCCTCCTCCTCTGTGATATTTTTTTTGTCCTTTCTCAAATACTTTATCACAGACGTGCCACCATCTTGACTGTGGGGTTCAGCTGTACCCTGTAGTGTGTCTGTTGGAACCAGCTGGAGCTGGGTGTGTCAGTCATGGGATAGCTCCGGTCTCTCCTCACAGGGGCCACCCTGCAGCCTGCTCACTACTAAACCTCACCACAGACATACAACACACTGCTGCAGGCCAAAATCAAGACTTAAGTCATTGTCATAGGCTCTGTACAAATACTATATAGTAGGTAATTTTGTGCCATGAAGACTTTAGAGTATATAGTTCATTATAAACACAAACTCCTCTAGTAAATTCTATGTTACTCATGAAGGGAAGAATAACAGTGTACAGATGCTAAAATAAAGAAGTAAAACACTGAAAGCTTTATCTAGACCTTTCTCGCAGACAGATTTTATGACAGGAGAGGCTAATGATGGCAGACTACCCAAGGCAGAAGTTGGAGGGATCTTGTCAAAGGTCACAAAAGATTAATTCCTTGAACAACTTATCTAGAGGCGATACTCAGCTGTTACAATAATAGCTATAGACTGAAAAGTTGTATAAACAGTGAAAAACAGAAACATAGAGTTATATCATATATTGAGAATGTCAATTTTGAAAAAATTAAATCCTAAGTGATGTACTTCATGTTTGCAAATAAAATCTTAAATATCAAAAGCACAAATTTGAATCTCAAAAATTTGTAAGCAATATAAAAAACCCAAACACATTCCTCACATTCTAAAAAATTAGTTTCCTTTGGAAGTGGTAAATTTGGTACTGGAAGCATATGCACAAATACGCAGAAAGAAGATAATTTCCATGAAAGTATTAGACAAGTATTCCTTGGGCTATTATAGCAGATAGATTAATGTAAACAAAATAAACACCATCACCACCCAAAAAAGAGAAAGCTCCTAAAAATTTTGCTTGTGACCTAAGCTTTTAGGGTCTGTAGATTATATGTCAGCCTTTGAGAAAAGTAAAGTTTGCAGGAGAGAGTTAACATTGAGTGTAAATGATGTTGATGTTGCAGAGAAAATCTGTCATGTGGAGAAGAATTCTATTTGGAACGTCTTCTGTCCTCTTGGGTTCTATGAGACCCAATTCAGCAAAGCAATTAAGCACATGCTTAATTCACACTGATTACATCTGTAAGCAGTTAAACTGCTAATAATTAAACATGAAATCTAGACCTTTGCTGAACATTGACAGATTTAAGTATGTACTTGTTCAGATGGAGTACATACATATGCAGACTTGCTACAAGAAGACATCTCTGTATCTCACATAAAGACAGGCAATAGAGCTCATCTGCTAGCATCTTTCCTACCACTGTTTGACCGTGTATTAGAAATTTTGCTCCCTTCAGCTTTTATACATTAATATCCATTTATATTTCCAGACCCTCCATTAAGGATGGCAGAGTAGTAATTCAATACTGGTTTTGTTTTGTTTTGTGGGGTTTTTTTTTTGTTGTTGTTTTTTGTTTGTTTGGTTTTGTTTTTTTTTAATAAAAAAATTAAAATAGTATGACTTTCAGTCCTTCAAGTTTTGCCTTTACTGCCAAAGATCTTGCTTACCAGAAAAATGATGCTTGTATGTGTACTGTTTGTTCTCCATCAGTCCAGACTGTAGGGACCTGATGTATTCCAGGGTGTGAATCTGAGCTAGTGCCCATGGAGCCAGGCTTAGAAGCTTTGCAACACACTCCTCGCTGCATCTGGTTCTTGAAGAGGTTATGAGATTTGACAGAGTACCACAAAACTGGATAGATGAAGACTGCCATGACCATGTGTTGCTCTGCCTGAACAAATGAGTCTTCCCAGAATGGATCATGCCAAGATAGCTGAGCTTGTTTTCTCTGGTGTTAAATCAAGTTTGACAGGGTTTATTAGCTTAGGATCAAGGCCATGATAATAGAGCTATTTTGCTTTAGCTTGAATTCTCAGTTTGAGGATTGTGCCTGATCTAGTAAATCCTATAGAATTGAGCATGTTCCTCGTAATGCCAGCTTGGCTGTCTGTACCCATTGTACATTGCTCTGTTATGCTCTGTTTTGAAGCTTGATAATTCACCATTTTAAAGGGACAATTGCATCTCTTTGACTATAGATCACACAGTTCCAGATCAAATAGAAACAAGAAACTGCTGATAAGAAAACAAATGCTTACTGGTAACAAATGGCTGTAATTCACTTGATTCCTCTTTTTTTCTTTTTTTTTTCTTCCCTGCAGTGAAACAGGATGAGACAAGCTGAGCATCATTATTGCTAGATATTCTAAAACATTAAGTAGATAGTTACTTTCTCTTGCACAGTCAAAGGTGCATGTATCAGTTTTAGCTCTTACATTTAATTTGCCATTACATATATAGTAACGTATATATGTAATGTACTTATATACACTACATGTACATTATATACATATATACATATATATACATATACTCTGAATTCTTTATATCAATAATTCAGCCAATGGATCTTCTGACATGAGTTACTGTTTACTAGTGCCTACTTAAGGCAGAGCATTACCATAAGTTAATATGGAAATCCAAGATTCAAATAATCATGTATCATAGTTAATAATTTTTTTTTTTTTTTGGTTACATTTCTATGTAAAAACAAATCTGCATCCACAATAGCTATTTTGTATACATGCTTATTATGCTTAAGAGATTTCCTAGAATAATTTGTGGAAATCATTCTTTGTTAAAGCAGTTTGTTCTATTTTTTTAAATACAAAAAAAATATTGAATGAATGCAGAGAAATAGCATATTTTCTAGTTCTATGACTGTATCTCTAAGAATTGGAGATTTGTGGCATTAATATGAATGATTAAAGACATAAAATTTGTCTGCCTTTCATATCCTGCAGTATCAGCTTAAAATGCACTTTTTTAGAAAACAACAGTGACATTAAATTAATCTGTAAGAAAGGATAAGAACACAATGAAAAAATGTAAAAAACAGATGTAAGTATCTGTGAAAGACAAAGTGAATTTGTTTAAAATGACTGTTCATAAAAACACCATGCTTTCTGTCCCTTGGTCTAGGAAGCAGGAAGCAAGACATTGAATACTAAAAGTGACATTCTTATGGTCAAATACCAAACAACTGAAATCATGCAATCATGTTGTCATTAATTTCAGTGGCTACAATAATTCACATTTGAATTGATCTATGTAAGCAAAATGTGAAAGGTGTCAATTACACAGAAATTAATTTCTCCTATGAAGAAAATACATATATGTTTCTTGTTTATTGGCTTTAGAGTTCTTAATTTCCATCAGATATTTTTTAACTTGATCTACACTTACAAAATTTCTTGAGTGACCTTTGCTATTTGACAATCTGAGAAATATACATTTGTGTATCTTTTTGAGGCTTTTACACTCTATATGTAGAGAGTCCACAGAAAGTATGAGAACTTGAAAAGCAGTAATAACAACTCCTACAATGTGTGGATGTAAAATACACTTTTCAAAACTAGAAGTTGTCAATCCACAAACTTCTCCAATGTGAGTCCTTCCCATGGGCTTCAGTTCTTCATGAACTGCTCCCTTCCACGAGTTTCAGTCCTCCCAGCAATGGATTGCTCCAGTGTGGAATTTCCTCGGAGTCACGACCTACTTTGGGTGCAGTCACCAGCTCCAGCATGGGGTCCTCCATGGGCTACTGGAGGACATCTGGTCCACTGTTAACCACCGTGAGCTGCAGGGTGTCAGCCTGCGTCTCACCATGGGCTGTGGGGTAATCTGGCACACCTCCACCCCTCCTTCCTCACTGACCCCATAGGTGTTCCTCTCACATCCCCTTCCCCTCCAGAAACAAAAGAAGTTGAGCAACATGCTTTTCCCCTCTTAGATATGTTACTGCAGAGATGCTTCCACCATTGGTTCAGCCCTGGCCAGAGGTGGGTCCAACTTGGAGCCACCTCCATAGCCCCCACCCCATTATCAAAACCCTGACAGACAAAAACCCAGCACAAGGTTTCAAGTCACAGACTTAAACACTTCAGCGTTCATCTTTTCATTTTTATGGTTAGTTCTTCCATACTGGACATTTGAAGATCACACCTTACATAAGAAGGCAAACAAATTACTTCACCTGTTCTGTTTTAATTCTTTGTATAAAAGTAGGTTTTGGTTGTGGATTTTTTAAGTTATATAATGACACAGACTCCCTTTAACTGATTTTTTTTTTTCCACTTGGAAACTAGTGCATAGTAACAATTAACTACATGGCTTACTTTTCTTGTCCAATACTTAACCTCTGAGCCTACAGACAGTCCCATGAGAATTCTGGAGATGCAGAAGATAGGGTGGAGGGCAGAAGATAGGCAGAACAATTCTGCTAAATCATTGCATCGTAGGACCCAGTATGTACATGCTACAATGTGCTAATAAGGAGATTTCAGACTGGCCTGAACTTCCACTAGTAAACTCTCAGCTGTTAAAGAAGGATTGATTTCCAATGGGAGACCTCAGAGAGCTCTGGCAATTTCATCTCTAACCCAAGCAGCAATGACCTTCAAGAGTTAAGGAAGCATGATTAGGATTCAACTGAGGCTTAGTTAGTGCCCTTGTCCCCAGCAAGAATTTTTACCTCAGCTGACCCTACAAAACTTATTTGTGATGTTTATTCACTTGGCAGGTACATTTCTTTAGCCCACTTATTCATTGTCATATTGCTGTCAAGAGTATTAAAAATATGGCAGGTTTTTTAACCTATTTTATTGGTTGTTTTTCCTACAGAAACAAGGATTAAGAGATCACATGATCTGTGACTTGTGTTCATCCTCCTCTAATAATCCATTGTTTTATTTATAAGAAATTAGTTGGATGTCTGCAAGTCTTCCAGATAATTACTGTAAGTGATAATAAAGAAAGAAAAAAAACCCAACAAAACACCCACAGGGCTCTGGTCAGGGAGAGTGGAGTAAGACTATTCACAGTTTTTTCTTTGCCAACTTCTGATGTCAATCTGCTAATTTCTACAGCTCACAATTCACTATCCAACTGTTATGCTGAAGCAGATAGTAAGTGTATGGCAGACAGAAAAGAAAATTTTGTATAAGTCAGTTAAAATGTCAATCAAGCAAGCTAAAAGTCTACAAAACCTCCGTCTATTAGTGCCAAGGTTCATTAGCCTACTGACTTTAAAATGTATTATTTCTTTGGAGGGATACAGAGGCATAGAGGACTTCGAAGTAATTTGCACATGGAAATGTAATAAGGACCAATATTTTCAGCCCTTGGGATGCTAAGATACCTTCCATGTTTTGGTCTCTAGTTAGGTACTTGAAAAGCTTCCTCTTTCATTCTGTACATTAGCACTGAGGGTCTTTCCTCTAAATTTGTACTTATTAGTGTTATAGAAGTGTATCAATAGCAGATACTTCCGTGGAGAAAAGCACAGCTCCTATTTCTCATTTGATAGCTGATGAATAAGAGTAATTATAACAGTATTAGGCACTTGAAACCATTTCCTGTACATTCTGATATGGCCACATGCTTATAAGCTAGGACCAATAATCAAAAATAGATCTCATTTTATTAATAAAAAAGAGTCCTTCCATTTATTAAACATGAAATCTGTGCTGGAACATCTAGGTAGGGCAGGGACTGATTTGTTGCAGCCTTTTGCAGGAAATTTAATTGATTGAGAGCTTATTTCTGAAAGCTGCACAGAACCCTGAACTTACTGAACTGCTGAAAAGGTATATGTATTAAATACTTTAACTCCAGAGTTCTTTCTCTGAATGAATGGCAATTAGGCTGAATGTATCAGATTGAGTGTAATGGTCTTACCAGCTTCATATTTTCACTAGAAACAGTCTCAACAGCCTGCATTAGATTGACACTTCTAAAACAATCTCTATTTAAAAGTATACAGCTCTATTTTGTCCTTAAAAGTCAGATCAGTTGATGGAAAGAGTACAGTCAAATGAATATAGTAAGGAATCTGTCTTTGGAAAACAATGCTGCCTTTAATTTTTGCCTTTTTATTTTTGCTCTTTTATTACTTTTATTTTTGAGCTATGCCTTTAATGTGAAATTCTGTGACCATTTTAGCCTAGCTGGTCTATGATGAGAGAAAGTGCTGTTATACTAATCCCTGTGAAAAACCTGGAGGCAAGAACGTATTCTAAGGTGTTGGACTTCTTGAATTGTGCAAAAACAGGCTGATCTTATACAAGGTACTTCTTTACACACATAGAAATTTTAAAGTACCTTAATGTCTTTCATTTAAATACAGGCATTGGGCCCTAATCAGCTCTTGGGTACGTCCAGTAAAATCAGCTCTTACTATGTCAGTGGTGAATTTAACTGTGAGCCATGGAACAGCTGGGCTTGCTTTTAAGGAACTTTCAAACAGGGACATACAGAGAAAGGGTACAGAGAGAAGAAGAAACACATGCAAATTGATTATAAAATGGATACAAGTAGCAAACTGTTTTATCGCTCATACAGCTATGCTTCACAAATTGCAGCACAATTTGTCAATTAATATTTTATGGTA
This sequence comes from Megaceryle maxima, assembly GCA_024605025.1. NCBI lineage: Eukaryota > Metazoa > Chordata > Aves > Coraciiformes > Cerylidae > Megaceryle > Megaceryle maxima. The sequence goes on along the minus strand of JANHGN010000426.1, from coordinate 113,488 downwards.
CAGATTATTAGGAGAGGCAGGATGGTAATATTTGTTGCTGTTCTGGTTAAGTTGCCTGATGTCTAAGAATCCTGTGCAGTATATCAGGGGGAGAAAAAAACCTCTTGTCTCAGTTCACCTTTCCTAGTAAGTCCAGTTTAGCAGAAATCCTGATTGCAAGGGGACCCCAGAGCCTTATTATTTCCTAAAGCTGCACAGGAAATGTATATTCACCTCATTTATCTCCTTTGTTTTGGGAGAGCTGGAGACAAAGTCACCTTCAAGTTGATCCTAGGAGAGCAGTAAGACAGAAAATGAGATATTAAATCCTTGCTTAGATAGTAGTTGTAGTAAAATCTGATGCAAAAATGAGAGATTTTGGGCACTTCAGAAAAATTTTGAGTAAAATCCAGTAGCAATTTGGATCCTGAAAGGGGAAATTCACAATCTTAAAGAGATGGATTCAGAATGCTTCATTCATGTTAATACAGATTTTCATAGCTTTTTCGTATATCTCTAAATTCTGGAAAATCTATGAAAAGAAAATAATCTAGAACACAAAATGGTGGCACAAGATTCTGAACTCTACTCAAAATATCTTATGCCAGTGTACATTATTTGAATTTAAGTGTGTCTTATCCTACCGATTTAGAATGGAGATAAAAAAATTGTTGTTGTCATATCTTTTCCATTGATTCATGTCACTTATTTAATGAGTTAGTTTGAAAGGGTCTTTTCTGCATTTCAGTGGCCTACTACAATTTGTTTAGCAGTGAGAGAAATTACAATGATGGAGAAAATCACTAAGTTATACTGTTTAGATCTGACTCATTGCCACCTGTGAATGTCGTGATCAAATGCTTTAAATTTAATATTTAATGAGTAACAGTTAAAAAAAGAAACTAAATGACCTGAAAATGGAGCAAATGAAAACCTCTCAGGAGAGCTTGCACGTTAGAAGGAAAAACTGAGTAGAGGTTACTTTAAAAGTCTTACTTGTTTTCACTTCCTGAGTGGCTTGAGACATCAATATATGATCTCTTTATCATGACACCAAGCACAGCACCTTCCTGTCATGGTGCAAACTTAAAAACTGTCATTGTTAACCCTGGGTTAACAGGCTAGCCCGCCTTCATTGTCAAAATATGATAACTCTTGAAAAGGTAAAAAAAAAAAATAAAAAATTAAGCAAGCAAGCACCATCATTGGCTTTTTTTTCATCATGCAAAAGTGTTGAATGTGTTGTTTCACCTTATTCTGAGTATCAGAGAAATTAATAGAAACTTATTTCAAGGTTTCTTTTTATTATATCAACATGACATTGTCACCCTTTTAGCCTAACACCTTTGGGTTTTAGTGGAATTCTGTACCTTTCCACTTATGATTTTTGTTCACTGAAATGCAGTGCTCCTTTGTGTTAGTGATATTTCCTTATGCACTACATGACAGTTCCAACATTTCAAGGACTGTGACCATGGTACAGTTTCCACTGGAGTTGTTTTTCAAGGGAGGAAATCCTTACCCATTCTAGGGAATTTTGCTTGTACCACCATACATATACCTTGAGCATAACTAATACTGTGACTTTACACTTCAGTCTTGAGATGGCACTGATATATAATAATTTGACACTGTCGACCTAAATGGATTCCACTTTCACTCAGGTTCATCATGAGCCGATGTAGGTTAAGTGGTTTCACAGTATATCAGAATTAGATACAGCCCTGCAGGACAATTCACAGCACCAAAAATAGGCACAGTCATTCCCTACCAATCTGATAGAGAAGTTCCTTAGAAAGGTACTGCACAAAATCTGTGTGTGATGAAGGAGAGCCACTCAGAGGAGATAGAAAATACAGTGGTGACTGAGAACTACAGAACCTCCCAATAGCTTTGATGGCTGACTCAGGACTTGATCTTTAAGTTCTTGCACCACTTGAAAGCCAAGATAGGTAGGCATATAACTGAGCAAGGCTCACTCTATTTAAAACTAGAGAAGTAGTCTTAGGGTTTTTACTTTGTAAAAACACCATGGAATTAAATCAGTCTTTCAAAAAGCTGGGAATTAAGTTTTATTTCCAGTGTAAGCCAGAAATGATGCAGATGCTCCCTGCTGCTTTCGGAGAACTTTTTGAACATCCAGAAGTTCTAAGTTCACTAAATCTAAGTCATTGTGCAGTCAGGACTATAGAGGAGATAACTGGCTGGTGTCAGTAATGCATCATCCCCTTCCACAATGAACTTCAAGTCTATAGCTAAGAGCATATATACAGATGGATAGGGAATTTTGGGGCCAAACAAGAGTCATACTTGGAAAGTTTTGGCAGCTGATGAGGCTGCCATCAAAATGTAGGCTTTCTAATCTTTCTCCTTGTTGTTTTCCATATTTAAGACATCCTGTAGGGGCAATGTGAAATCTACTGACAATACAAATATTAACCTACTCAGAATTCTAAGAGTTCAGAAATTACTAGGCTCTGACAGATCTCTTGCAATGAAGATCTTCCAGCTCCAAGTGCAGCTACATAGGAAGGTGCTTCCATGGCTGCCCACCCAGTCTGTCTGTGTGAGACTATCTGTTCTGAAGAAGGTACAACAGAGAGAAGTGTGCTGCTCCTCAACTGCACCATTCACAGCTCAGAGTTCTCTAGAATGGACAATAAACATCTGCCAGTTTATCACCCTCTGTGCTTTGCTGCTTAATCCTTGCACAGTTCCTGCCACTTCTGACAAGAAAAAGGGCAAGAATTTTTAGTCTAAGACAATTAAAAAGTTTGTATAGCATCACCTATCAGAGGTGGACTTCACAATCTCAGATTTACAGAAAGAAAGTTGCTATTAAGGTTACTTCCACAGATGTTACAGTTCCTATTTAAAATGCCTGAGGTACTCAAGTGTTTCATGTAAAGAAAGTGACATAGATCCTCCTCTGTCTTGTACAAATGTTAAAACAGCTCATAACAGAGGAAGACTCAAAAAGGTGACGCAACACATAGAACTCGTCTGGACCTCATGTTACAATGAAATTCTAAATGAACAAATTTTGAGGCTACAGCTCATTATGATCTGTTACCTCCACTTTGATATGAGAGTACTGATTTTCCATTACAGCTGTTTTGTTGTTCTGTTTACAAATGAAAACAGCTGGAAGTCAGGAAAAATGCTGCTTAGCAGACAAACCACTCTGTCAGTGGTCTGACCAGATAGGAAAGTACTTCTCTGTCCTTGACTACTCGCTACAATGATAACCTCCCTTTGATTCAGTTTCCTTGATGATTGCTACATGGAGTTCTGATACCTGTTGCCTGAAGTCAGAATTTAGATAACTATAATATGGTGTGTGAAACTCCAGTCAAGGCTATGACAATTTCTAAATAATACAGAGTCTATATGAACAGCACAGTATGCAGCAATATAAATTTCCCAGGCTCTGTAAAGCTGGACACCCTTCTAAATTGTTTTCCATCTTGATGTATTTTTGCAGCTAGCTATTTTATAGAAGTAACCAAATATGTATTACTTCATAAATATATGCAAATGAACAGAATATACTTTATTAATATAATCTCGGACTGGTACACATGAATGTTTAGAATTCTCCTCTGTTACAATACCATAGCATTAAAAATTATGAAAATACATTGGCTTGATAGCATTCTCATTGGCTTGTATACATTTTTAGTTAAGGAAAACAGAAAAGTACAGAGGTTAAATTTTATTTAAATTTTCAATATAGGCATGGGAAATTAGAATACCAGGTGCACCTTCTCAGCTGGATTTATTTCATCAACATGCCCAGTGCATGAAGAAATACTTAATGATATTAGCTGCAACTTGACAGTACCCAGAAATGTCATAGAACTGCAGGACAGAGCCACCTTATCAGTCTTAGGAAGATGACTTAGCAGCTACTGAGGTGAGGAAATGACTTTGGCACCAGTGTAATAATATTTAGCCATTCATTTGCTATATGAACATGCCTATGAGTGTAGCTGGCCAAACCTCAAATACACTTGGTGTTTGGGATCTTTTCATCAATGGTGATTTTGCCAAAGAAGTGAAATGGATGTCTGGTAGGTTTTTCTTTCACAAAGGCATCCATAGCAGAGCTAATATTAGATAGTCCTTGATAAACTTTGCAAAAGCCAGATCTGAAAGCTATAGACCTAGTGAATTGTTTCAGGATCTAGTAGTACACAAATATAGAGAGCACTGCTGGGAAGTTCATTCTTTCCCTGGTTATTATGGTTCAGATGACAGAAAAAAAACATTCCTTTGTGACTTGTGAGAAGGAGATTTAGAAGCACAACTACAAAAGCTCATCAGTTTTTTACTAGACATAAAGTTGATTGAAGCAACAAAAAAGCAAACCAAGAACACTTTTTTTTTTTTTACCTTTTTAATGCCTCTCCAAGATGATGCAGAACATACTGTCTAAGAATTTAACAAACAATAAAGACACTTAAGTCACACAATACCTACAATACATACAAAATATGGTCACCAAATATCTTTCTGTAGCCACTGAGTATATACTGCTTTATTCTGAGCCTTTGTTTGAATATTTCACCTGGAAAACCTTTAAATCATTAGAGAAACTGACCTGATGCAATTGCAAGTGTACAACCTTTATACCAAACTATTAGCTTATGTATTAGAAATCAAATTGTTTTGCCCTTCATCATCACTTAAGTAAAATCAGAAGCCTGGCTTTTGTGTGTTCAGGGCAAGGTTGGGAAGGCAGAGTAGCATTATATTCTCAAGTAATTTTAATTTGAATAAATGTGAAATCATTTTATATTGTACAGGGCACAGATGGAGTGAACTCTGTGAAAACAGTAAAAAAGAGAAGTCAGTCAAAGTCCAGTAATTTCAAAAATCTAACTCAGGATAGAAAACCCTTCCAAGTCCTTCTCAGATGCATTACATTCAAGTTAAACATTATTAAAATTTCTGGATATTTTAATTTCCTCTCTCCCTTTACTTATTTGTCTAGTCATTGTCAAGTGAGATAGTCTCTGGTTTAGTTTGTTTTTTAAAAAGTTGGGTAAAACATGATCAAACTTACATACCATCACCTTTACTATATACATACTGTATATGACGTGGATTTTGGACCATAAGATTAAACAACCTAATTTCTATATGCTCAAATGATTGATCAAACACTGAGATGGGATGGATAATTTCTTTTCTAAAAGTGCATGTAACCAGAAAAATAATATTTTTTTTTAGTAACGTTTATGGACTGCTTCAAATTATAAGGTACCATAGGGTGTGATAAATTATAGTAATAATCAGTTGGCAACTTTCTTAAGAACAATAATATGGGTTCTAACCTACCCTCATGTAAAGTAAACTCTAAATATATGATGAGTTCTCAAACATTCAGCAATTAATAAGGAATTTTGATACTGAAGAGTTAAAGGTATGGCTCAACTTTTAAGATACCCATTAAGGAACTTCTAGAAATAAGATTAGGTTACCGTGTTAACAGATCCTGACATAAACACGTTCCCACATATTCACGAGAGACACTTCTTTTTTCCTAAAAAAAAATGAGACGTATAAAAATGCAAATGTCAGTACAGTCCACAGAAAACATATAAATGTAGCTTATTAAATGCAACCTCAAAACTGTCAGATGGAAATGAACCTGTTTTTCTTTTATATATGAATTTGAAAATCGGGTGATTTGCCATTGTCATTCTATACTATAAATTACCTGAATGATTCATATTACTTTTCATAAAACTAACTGCCCTTTAATATCCACTTTTTCTGTATTAAAACCTTGTCTATTAAAGAAATATGAAATGTGTAATATACCATATCATTTACTTTTAAGAGTCAGCTTCAGAATATTTGAGTAGATGGATAAATGCAGCAAACCTAACCAGACAGTTAAAATTAGTGAGTATATATACCATATCAATATTTCCCACATTCTCATAGTCATTATTATTAATGTTTTAATTTTAAGAATGGTTTAGTATATAGTATTTCCTCCAGGGGTTTATCAGTTGTGTGGCATAATGTTGCTAAGAAGGTCAGTAGAGTTACTTCAGATTAAATATCCTGATTTATGGGGAAAAATTGTTAGCACAATATTTTTATCCTTCAGAGATTAAGAGATGTGAATTTGTTAATCTTCCCAGAAATGCTTCTTCAGTAGAGGAGATTGCATTAACTACAGTAGTCTTGGATTAAGTAATTATTTAATTAAGTATTTAATTGTAATTATTAAAACATTTGTCCTTTTTTACAAGTCTATTTATAATCTTATAATTTTGTGCAAAATTTTATCAAATTCAATGTGTATTCTTTTGTCTAGAAGATTACATCTACTTTTATGTCTCTGCAGTTGACTCTACTTCTCCTATATAGTCAATGGGAGCAGTTAGAAATAAAACTGACCAAAGGTCAGATGTACTGCACCTTACTACCCTTTATTATACCTATTTTTATTCATTAACTATGAAAGTGGCCTAATATAATCTGCTCACCTTAAATTACTAAATTTACGTGGTAGGAATTCTATTCCTGCAGTGCTGCAGAGGTATTGAAAGACTGTATCAAGGACCAATAAGCTTCTCTTGGGTATATGCCCAGTGGTAGGAATGGCAATTAACAGAAGGCTGAAGACAGAAAAAGGTGAGCAATAACTACTTCCAAGTTAAGCATTGAACAAACTTACAAATCTCCACATGCAGCCTTCTCAACTTTAAGCGGTTTAAATGAACTTTTCCTTGTATGACCAGGTCAGCAGCTGAACTCACAGGTAAGCATCTTCATGGTACAAAATGAAACCTTACAGATTTATTAATAATAATAATAAAGGTAGATTTACTTATGCTACCTCAAGATCACACCATTTGTTTCTTTTATAGTTAATGGGACATGCAATTAAATGATACATATTCACCACCTTTCCCAATATTGTGATAACTAATGATGGTCAGAGAAACTCAAACACACATGACAGAGCAACACTAGAGATTCCAAGAACTCCGCAACTATTATTCACACTATATGGCAGTTAACATCTCAGATGTAGAACTGAATCATTTGTCCTCAAAATCTGTAAAAAACTGAACAACCACTGAAGAGTGAGGTTGCTTATTTAGAACTACTTTAATAGTGGTGCCAATAAATGCTGTCATAAAGTAGAAAAAATAAAAGGCTTTTTCAATTTTTTAATTTAGGGTGAATTTACAGCTCCTCATTACTTGAAACACAACAAAGCCACAAAGGTGTGGTGTGTTTGTGGTGAATTTTGCATTTTACTCAAAGGACTCTTTCTTTCCCTTGTAATATTTGGAGTCTTAATAGTGGGAACAGTAACAACATTTCTAAAATAGTCTAACTATTTTGGAAGTAAAAAAATATATTTGAGTAAAATTAGATTTGATAGGGAGCAGATAAAAAATAAAGTTATTCCTGCATATAATGTATTCAGGGAGGATCAAACTAAAATAGAACTTGCTGAAATATACATATGCTTTTGTACAACTATGAACTCTTTCACTTTAACAAGTGGTACTTCAGTGGCTGGCAGAAAACGCAGTAACATGAGGCTTGATGCAAAAAATATTCTCTGAATTATTATTGCTGCCATTCACAGAGATAGATTTTCCATTGACTGCTATCATTTTGAGTCCTCATATCTCATCTTAATTTGAGTAGCTGCCTGATACTAGTCATGTGTAGACTGAAAAATTAGCTCATAAGAGTGTTTGGGTGAAAGAAGCATTGCATCTGTTTACTGTCATATGTCTAGAGTCTAGACAGCACAAATGCTTTGTAACAATACTAATATTAAAAATTCATTATTCTTACAGAATTACCATAGCTCTTTATGATAAAAGAACCTAGTGTGTGTGTGTTTAGGATATTTGATAAACTGTGAAGAACCTGAAGAGATGAGACTGGAAGGAGGTTATTCAGAGTGGCATCTAGAATAAACTGAAGTGCACAAGTTTCCAGTGTAATAGGTGCCCTGGAGAGACTTGTCTGGAAGACACTGAAGTCTCCTAATGTAGGCAATAGTCAGACTTCTAGTAGTTAGTCTCTGAAGAGTCCCCTAAAGGTGTGGACTCATTTCACCTAAGTTTAAGTATTTAACTAGAATTCCCAAGTTAGTGACACTACAGTGCTGGATCTGGTCTAAACCAGGTCCTTGAACAACTGAACTGGATTATTCAGAACTAACAAAAACTTCTTCCTTGCAGACAGGGAGATAAATAAGAAATTTCAGAATATAAATCACCTGACCTAAAAAGACAAGCACATCAGAAAGTAACTATGTTCTCTATTGACAGTGTAGAGAGTATAGATCATCGGATAATTTCATTTTTGATTGCAGAACTAGCAAATGCAGTTACCAAGCTTAGTCAATTCAGATCCTTCCCATTTATCATGATACAAAAAGAAATGAAAAATAGTGGCTGCAAATTCCACAGCCCTGACTGGAACACTGTACCTCAAGAAAGAATATTAATGACTAATGCTAAGGATGAGCTATTGATAAGTGGATAATGACTGCCATGTGCTTCTGGACAAAATCATTGACTGCTTTTTAAATCATGATCTCAGGAAGCCATGCATGAGATGTATATTCTGCATTACTGCTTGACTCCTCAGCCTGCTTTGTCTTGTGGTTTTTATCAGTTGTCTCAGGCATTAACTGACAATAATAGGCATGAGAAAGTTCCTTTTTTTTTTATTCATCTGAAGTCAAAACATCTAAAGTATTTATTAAAAAAAACCTGACACAACTTGAAATGCTTTCTTCTTACAGTGAATTGCCATTACATAAGCCCCAAGGGTGAGTGAATATTCCACTAATGGGAACGGAACAGTAATGAATCACTGGAATCTATGTCTTTGTCACAGAACAAAGATGAATCAGCTGAAATACTATCCAGAAGATTATAAGTCTGGAGTGATGGTTATCGTTAGCAAAGTTAAAGCTTTCACTGTCTGATTTGTATACTGCAACTCTTAAACCTCATAAAACTGCTTGCAATTTTTGTTCTCTGAGGACCAGTTAATAATTCTGACTGTCTCACTATCTTGTTGACAGCTTCTTGCTGAAGGTCATATTCTGATGAAGTGGATCATTTTAAATACTTCTATTGCCTATTGAAACTTTATCTAAACTACTTCTGGGGGAAAAAAAAAAGAAAGATGCTCTAATGCTCACTTTACTTGATATATGCATTTGAGTAATGCTATTTCCTCACTGAAAAGTTACCCCAGATTATCTGACAACCTGAGGGAAATAACTGCATGAATCTGGGCCATATGAACTTCACTGAACTTGATGGAAAAATGCATCAATGTGTCCTTGCAGATTCTGTCATCCCTTATATTTGACTACTACCACATCCTATGTTTTTTGATCCAAGAAAACACACAGTGATTTCTTACCTTTTTGCGTCATTTGTAAGAAGAAATGGTTCCCTATTTTCCTTTGGGGAACAATGGAAAGGCACTGGAACATTACAAACTCACCAACTATTTAATACTTGATACTATTTAATGCTCTCCAATCACCATTACTGGCAAAATGACTTGACTTGAGGAAAATTAATGGGGGGGGGGGGGGGGGAGGGGGTTACTTATGCAAAAAAAATAAAAAACATTTCCCCCACCCGCTCCTTCCCAGCCTGACCTTAATTCCTTAATTCCCCAGTTTTTTACGTCTCACACGCTGCGGTGTT
>JANHGN010000426.1:81208-103774 GCA_024605025.1 Megaceryle maxima | reverse complement strand
TTAATCCAACCACCAAACGTAGGAAGAAAGTAGAAGATTGAAAGAGAGAGGGGGGGGGGGGGGGGGGGGCGCGAGAGTAGGATACTTATGAACAAAAATTAAAACACCTTTCCCTCACCCGCTCCTTCCAAGGCTCAACTTAATTCCTTCATTCCCAAGTTTTCTACCTTCTACAGGCTGCAGTTCTTCAAGAATTATTCCAGTCCTTCAGGAACAGACTGCCCCAATGTGGGCCTGCTACAGGCTAAAATTCCTGCCAGAAACCTTGCTTCTGCATGGGGTCCTCTCAAGAGGCCACAGCTGCTGCCAGAAGTCTGCAACATCATGAGATTCTACAGACAGCAGCTTCCTTGAGGACATCTCCACCTGCTCCAGTGTGGAGTCCTCCAGGGCTGGAGTGCAGATATGTGCTCTGCTGTGGTTATCCATGCACTTTGGGAAGACAATCAGCTTATCTATGGTCTTCTTCAGTGGAATTTCTTCTCTGGTTCCTGGAGCATCTCCTCTTCCTTCTTTTCTGACCTCGGTGTCTGTAGGGCTGTTTCTCTTAAATCTTCCTCACTCCCCTTTCTTGCAGCTGTGCAGTGCTTTTGCTCTTTCTTAAATACATTTTCCAAGATGTCCTACCATCTTGGTTGCTGGGGTCAGCTGTGCCCTGAACCTGGTGGGTTCATTGGAGTCTGCTGGAACCAGCCATATCCGACATGGGGCAGTTCCAGCCTCTCCTCACAGAGATCACCCTGAAGCCCCCTAGCTACCAAAATCTTGCCAGGGACACTCAAGAAAAAGTTTAAAGCAAATGCAAATCTGGATAACAACCTTGCCTGTGAATGGTAGAGGGGTTTGGCCTACAACTTAGCAAAGTTCTTAAGGTAATAGTAGCACTAGCATATCCTGAGAGAAAACCTACTCCTCAAGAACTAGCATTATTCTGCCTGACAGACAGCTTTTGACTTTTCCCTTTTCATGTGTGCAAGGACAGTCCATTCAGATCCACCTTTTTCATTGTACAGCTTATCCTTCTGCACCTGTTCTTGTACCATTCAATTGTAGGTCTTATTTTAGATTGCACAAATTCAGCAGATGGAACCACTGAATCCTTAGATCATTATTATTATCATCCCTCAAAACTGGTCTGAACATCCAGTCTTCTCGTAGGGGTAGGATGGAATACATCCAAGAAATCTGTATAAATGGGTAACACCTAATATTTCAAAACAATGGAGCTGCACACTCTGGAGAGAATCAGAAAATCATGGTTAATAAGACTACACAAAGAGGCACTATAGAAAACTTTCCTCATGACTAATTGATTTAGAATCTGAATGCCACTGGATGTTAAATTACTACATGGGAGATATTTTCTTTTAGCATCATCTGATGTAGAAGTGACATAGAGCAATCTACTGTAATAGGCAATGAGCACAATATCAACTATATAATTCTGAGGACTATCAGCTGTACAAAAAGGAGTGCAACGTAACTTCAATTGAGACAGTTTCTTATAATGTCAGAATTAACTCTGTTAAGATGTCAGTTGTGCTATATGTATTTTTGTTGTCTAATAACAGAACATTAATAAAGCTCCTTACAGGGTTTGTATACTGGGGATGGAGGTGTATGTTACCATACCTAAGTACTTTTTTTTTCCAATATTCTGGATCCCATGTTTTTTAAGACTTTGGATAAAAATGACTGAGAAGATACCTGACAAGTTAGGTGAAGTACTATGAGGTTTATCTTTTGTAAGTTTGTTTATCAGATCTTTCAGAAAAGCAAAATTTGTTACTTTTAATGTCATTTAAAATTCACAGAGAAAACAGTGACTTTGAATGCTGAATCTGTAAAAAGAGATGTGTGTTCTTTTTATCTACTTTCGTTCTATTAAGCATCGCTACTTAAATATTCACAAAAAAAAATATTTTCAAGGTAAATGAAAAACAATTAACTGTCAACTAAACCATGAAAATATTTAGAGCTCTGGAGACAGAAGGGATGACTACATTGATTGGAGAGACAGCAAGCCTGGATTTCATGGAGGATGCCAAAAAATGTAAATTAATTAAAATAGAGAATTTATACACCATGAATCTAATTCTTGAATAACTTACATGATCTTTTGAAGGGAAGTTTATTTTTAAATTTCTTACTCTTAAATTAGAGTTAGTTGGAATCTAAAGTATACAGGGAAGATTTTCAGATTTAAATTTAAGCAAATATTTATTAAAAAATATGAATGCCAATAAAAACTACCTGTATTTGACCTGTGTACTGGATTGTGCAGGCATCCACAGATGGAAATATTCTCACTCCAGGGAGTTGCTCTGGGAAATTGCTGTTGCTTCCAAGCTCTCAAAGGGTATCTGGTAGGAGGTCGGAAGAGTGGGGTTTAGTATACCCTCTTCCCTCTGAATGAGTGTATCATAACATTTCCAATACTTGTGATTACTGGAGTTCTGTTAGAGATTATACTTCCTGAGTAGAAAAATATATTTTTTAGTAGTTTTTTAAGTAGGTAGCATAGTTTAAAGTATGCTTTTGAACCTGATTTTTTTGGAACCTGATTAGAGTTTGGAATCATGCATTCATTTGTTTTCTTGCCCAGAAGTATCTACTATATCTCAAAGGTGAGAGGCAAATCATCCTTACCCATAAAAGATTTTGTTTGAATGGATGCTATTTTAAACTTATGAGGTAGTTTACCAAATCATTCCTGAAATATTTAAGCTTTTAGATTCTGTTTCCCTGCAGACTCTGGAGCCAGCCAGTTTACTTTTATGTGTTAAGTGTTCTTCTCTGCTATATTCCCTGGAGCAGCAAACTACATTATTCCCAGGAAAGTACTCAGGCAACTGCAGATAATAATTATCTGTTCATGTTAGAGACTGGAAATAATTTTCCCACTACCATTCCATGGAGGGAGCTTCTGCTGTCACCTGAATGACAATTTTTATTTGCCACTGCTCAAATCTTCTCTAGCCCTATCTGCTGCCAAGCTGTAGTCTTGAGACAGGGTGTGATAAGTGTGTCCTTTCAGCAGATACCAATGACTGCAGATGGGAAAGCAACTAGTTCGTACATTCGCCAGCCATGACAAAATCTCTCAGCTTTCAGTTGTTCTCCTGAGTATCTCAATACTAATTTAAAACAGATTAATTGTCTAATGGGGCTACTGACTCCTCCTTCCCCACTTCCCCTCCCACATGCAGCTAAGATCCTTCTCTTAGGATGGTCTCATCTTTCTTCTACCTGTGACCTAAAAAAAATTCCTTGCTTGTTTATTGTGATTAGATTTTTTTTATATCATGTGACACTCTGAAGGGATTAAGTTCCTTGTTCCAATTCATACCTGGGATACTTTGATTAAATTTTCCATTCTGTATCTTAATTAACATACTCTAGGTTTGAGTCTGCATGTCTCTGATGCTGAGTTTTTAAGGTATAATTTTATAAATAAAATTATTAAAAAAGTAAAAAAAAAAGGTAAAAGTTTATATGCACAGTGTCAAATAAGGAATGCAGTTTTCTTTCTTGATTTGTGACCAGTTTTCTATTGAAGGTATTAACACATAACGTGACATCATGAACGTTTACACTGTTAATCTCTAAATGGCATCACATCCCTTTTTATACATGCTCTTAGTTTTACAGATTGTAATAGTTAGATATAGGCTACCTTGGCAGTGCAAGGAAGTATTTCCAAAGCATGAGTAAAAAGTGTAGTATATTTCACCTATAAAAGCAAATGAAATAAGTATTGCAACCATTTGTCGCTGATTGCCTATGGCCTCTGTTGCCTGAGTACAGACAGAACAGGATATGTTTGATTTTCCTTCTAGTCACACTATACTTAAAGCAATACAGCAGAGCTGAATAATTTCGTTTAGTTAACCAGCTACTTCTCCTTCATGAATATTTCCTTTATCTCACTACAATTCTTTATCTTAAGTTCATGTCTCATATTGCTTCTTGCTTCATTACTTGCCTGTATCAGTTATCATTCCCCCATTTCTCACCAGCAGACCCCATAGTGAGTGTCACGGATGCACAGCAATGTAAATTACAGCAGTTTATGACCCCATTAAAGCCTCGCTGACTGTTAAGATCAGATATCATCACAATTAGAAGTGCCACCACAATTAGAAGGGTCATTTGCCACCTTGAGGACTCTGGTGATCATAGAATCATTAGGATTGGAAAAGACCTTTAAGATCATACAAGAAGTTCAAGGGATGTTATAGGACAGAGTGTAAATCGGCTGACTTTCAATTTAGTGATTTAGTGAAGGAGACAGTCCTTCCTATTAATTTGGCAAAGTGTATTGTAGAATGTAAGAGGAAGAAGATTTATATTTCAATAATAAAATGTTTCCATTTATTAAAGATCATTAAGCAACTATCTTTTTTCACTTATCACTAGGGACTGAATTCAACCAGAAGTAGGATTATCAAGAGAGTCTTCATACTGGACTATCTCACCAGTCTTTGTGTAGAGTACTTTCTTGAATACAAGAGATTAAATTAAAATTTCTGTATCAGATCAGATGAGGGAGCTGAACCTAGATTCTCACTTATACAATGTACACTTTAACAACCAAGGCACATGTTATTTAATAATAGCTCTTTGTTTCGAGCACGATATTTTGCTAGTGATGCAGGACATTCCAAATTAGGGAAAATAATTTAATTTCTGATTAACTAAAGTGTTTACACAAATCCCAACGTTTTTCCTGATTTAATAAACATCTGAAAAACTACAGTGTTGTGTTGGCCAGAATCAGTATTTTCCCTCAGTTTTTAAATTTTATTGCCATATCAAGGATATAAATTGTACATCTCTGCTATTAGACTCCTTGAAATACATTGCCTAATATGACTTACTGTGATTTCTTTTCAATGGTGTTTTTCTATTGAGGGGTTTTTTTTGCAAGCCTGGAACAGAAGGCAATAGCATGAAGATATTTTCCATCACATGGTAGAAAATTTGGCAAAATTCAAAAAATATGCTTTCATGCATTCAGTGCATTACCTTCCCTCTTCTAGCTCAAATTCCTTACAATATTCACCACCTGTCTTTCATTTTCTAGATCATTTTGTACTTTAACATCTCATGGAAATATTTCTCTCTTCTTCTCATGATATTTCTGCCATTATAGGTCTCTCTCTGCTCACAAACTCATTATTATATATCCAGGTAATAATATAGTCTGTCAATATTTTATTGATTCCATGATTGTCATATTTTCTGTGACCTCACATTACCTTTCCCTTAAAGATCCTATCAACATTGATGTATGAAAAATAAAATAAATAAATAAAAGTAAGTCATGTAAAAACTTCAAGATCTCTTTACTTGAAGCCTCATACTTTTAGAATGCAGAAAGTGCATCAGGAAGAGAAAAAAATGACATTGAGATATTCTGAGATATTGAGGACCTGGAAAGAGATGCACATGCAAAGCAAAGTATAATCAGATAAGAGTACGTGGACATATACAAAACTAGAAAGAGACAGGAAAATGATAACCAAATATTCAGTAATAATTACTTTGATTACTATTATATGTACACTGTAGCATCAGCAGTCAGAATTCCCTATTGGAAAATATTTTAACATACTATTCACTGCAAAAGAATTTAAAGGGATCAGGAAATCAGATGACTGCATATTTATGATGTGACTGGAATAGTCTGTTTCTTTATAGTGAATTTCTGATCATATATGGAGTTAGATGCTAACCATTATCTTTCTACCTGCATACCCTTCTTATTTCTATTAGGTTCTACAAAATATATAAGGTTTATTTGGCTGCAAAAATAGCACTAGACACTGAGAGTTGAAAATCACTGTTTTACTCTTCCATCATACAGTGGAAGGGCATAACTGCACAGTAACATAATGGAACAATATCTATTGGAAATCCATTTTACTTTTACTGTACTTCAACTGAATTCTCAGGTCACCCAGCTACATGTAGTGCATCACACTTGCTACTTAAAGGCAGACAAGAAATTTTTGACATGACTTTTTTCCATTATAAAATGCAGATTTTTTTTCTTAAGGTCAAAAAACTCCAGTTGTGTCAGCTGCGATGTTGCCTGCCTGCTAGTTATGACATTTAGGAACTAAGGAGCTTCATCTTAAGCGTCTCCATCTAAGGGAGAAAGGGTCCAAGGAGAAAAGGCTCCGATATTTGAGATCTGTAAGGGCTTTCAGAATTCTTGTGCCTGTAACTTAAAGGCAGGCAAAAAGAGACCTGGGCAGACAGGGCAATTAATCATGTTTATTTAAGGAAAAAATTTAAGATGGACTGTAGTTTTATTATTTGGCAATAAAAGGTTTTAATGTCTCCTAACATTCCAGATATTTCAAAATAACAATTTTTCATTTTAGTGCCAAACCACAATTAATTATAGCTATAAATAGACAAAGCATTTCTCAAAAGTGAAAATTCCAGTTTTCATGAAGTCCTAGTTTCCCCTCTCTCAGACCATAATTTCTCACTCAAATTATGTACTTCACAATACTGACATAATGAAAAAGTGCAAGAAACAAACAACTGGTGGCTCTAATAGTTTGTATTCTCTTCCCCTAATCCCTGCTTTTATAGAGATGCAATTGAAATTCAATTTAGACAAGAGTGGATCTTTATAAATTGTTGTTATTATTATTTTCACAGTGTGTATAACTTAGGAAGGAAACTTAACTGGTTTTGATTACAGCCAGTATCTATGTGCTGAATTGGAAGTAGTTAATGGAGACATATTTGAGAATTCTTTCCAAACTATGTAGGAATTTTATTTTATTTTTAGGAATTATCTCATGAAACTAGTGAACTGCATAAAGTGCCCCACCACATAAAGAATAACCATATAGACACAGAAACTTGTTATTTTAGAACGTAAAATACAATACAGAAATTACAGACCCAAGCATTACACTTATTCATTGTTCAGCCCGATTGTATTATGGTCAATAACTTCAATAATTCCTCAAGTTAAGGACTCCAAACTACAGTTACCTGGGTATTGCACTGACAGCAGATGTCTTCGTTACCTTATGCCAGATGAGGCAGGAAAAAGTGGATTTCTTTTTTGAGGTTGTATTCATTCTTGCATAAAACACTTGGTATTTTTTTCTCATGTGTGTCTGCGTGTTTGCAAATGCTACTCTAAATAACTTGTGCATCCTCAGGTACCCACAGAGCAGTCTGAGTTTGAGAACATGTCTCCAGAATTGATCTAGGCAGGGATCTAAACAGATATCACACTTTGAAGAAGTTCAAAAAGATGTCTGTCTTCAGAAACAGCATCACACTAGCTTTTAACGTTCATTAATATCAATGACCATGAATGAGGATATTCTTTAAAAATTATTCCCATGCTATAGATCTTGTTAGCTTGAGTTTTCAAACTAAAATTTATTTCTCAATACTCTAAGCTATCACTGAACTAAGCACACACATCCTTTGAAGATTTATTTAGAGCATTCTGGAAGCCTGTGTAACATATCACTCTGTATGTTTACCTCCAAGCACATCTATCTACAGTTTATGTAGCATAGTGGACATCAGATCATTTTTAGCTATGCAGACAATTGCATGGAACTAAAAAAAAATCTGGTTCAGCTGAGTAATGCAGTAAGTTCTGTAAAATTCTTGGGTAAAGAATGTAAAATAATTCATAGCTTTGGTCCAGGGTAAAAAGCTGCACAAAGTAGATATTAATGCAAGAGGATTTCACATTCTGAAGGAATGCTGAAAAGTACCTATATAATCACACACATCTCTCATGTTCTTAAAAAAATAAAATAATCTTTACAGTAAGAATACTGGGCAAGACATAAAGGGATCTTTTAGGGATTAATGATATTATGGGTCCATTTGTTCCTTGGAGATGCTTGGTACTTTTTCAAAGGTTAGGGCTGGCCACTAGATGAATGACAGATGCTCTCTATTAACCAATTTCCCTTCACAAAGGGAGGAGAAAGGGAATAAGGGAAAGAGACTTATGGACCTGGAAAGAAAATTAAAACAGCTTTAAATAAAATATTAATAACAAGAAAATGATATATATACAAATATATAAAAAAAAAATCCCACAATTTCAAACCCAGCCCCTCTGATGGCAATTACATCACCATCACCACTGATGCCATGGAGCAGGCACTGGGGAAGTCCCAGACTGGATTTAGCAGCACATGGGAACTGGATTCAGGAGATGGATTATGGTCCTGGATTCAGGAATGCACAGATTAGGACTGAAGTAAGAATTGACAGAGTCCTCCTTGTACGCCAGCTGATAGAGAGAGCCTGTCCCTTGTGATCCCTCAGCTTTATACTGAATATGATATATGTGGGATGGAATACCTTCTTGGTTAGTTCAGGGTCACCTCTCTGTTCCTCCCCACAGGTGTGGCCTTTTACTTTCTGCAACCCCCACTGTGGTACACAAGTCCTGTCAGTGGCCTTGGCCTTCACAGGAGCAAGTATAAGCAAGAGCCTTTCTGCACAACAATTCTTGATAGTACTTGTAAACATCAAGCATTGTCACTGCTAAAAGCAGACACTGTATGCAAAAATATGCTGTTAACTTCAGAAAGTATAGTAAGTTAAAAGCGACTGAGCTGAGAAGTAAAGTCACTGAACAGAATTAGTTCTGTTCTAAATCAAATCAGAACATATTTCAGTCCTCATCAGTTAGGCAGGTAATGGTATCATCATATCTCATATATCTCCCAAAAGTTGTTATGTATTTTCTTCCTTCTATTCCTCAGTGAAGACAAGTAAAAAGAATTAATTTGGGTTGGATTTTCTAATAGCATGCTTCTGAGTAATGCTGTAACACATGATACAAAAGAAAACTAAAAGGAAATTGAACAACGCCAGATTCTGATTATGCGAACAATGGTTTCTTACAGACTTTTACCACATAATTGAACATGAAAGTCTTTGTACTATGTGATCACAGCATTTATTTCAAATATGGATACTTGATAGCTATGTCAATATTTGTTGTAATTTGCTCGTCCACAACCTGCTCCAGCATGAAGCTGTTGCTGTCAGCTGCAAGATTAACACAGCTATGAATGAAGTATGATGCCACTAGAGCAGCTTTTATGAATATTCCCTTGCAAAATGAAAGATGATCAATGCCTCACATCTTGATCATCAAGCCAGTATAAGACCATACTACCATTGCATAGTGTATATGCCTTCTCTAAGACAAATTCAACTCTGAGTCACTCTGAATCTAAATTAACTCTCCTGAATTTAGTAGAATTTAATTTTTCCCTATAAATAACTGGTATAACTACAGCTAAAAATCAGCAGTATTTGATATATCGATCCCATATAGATCTATCTACCTAGTCCTCCTCTTTAATAATAGTTAATAGAAAGAAATGCATCTTCACGAAGTTTCAGTGTGTCAGACTTTTTAGGATATCTCCACAAGACAAATACATCTATTGCGAAGTGTTTTCCATTTCAAAGGTAAAACATCTCACTTTTGTGTGCTATAGACAGTATCAAATGGATTCCAGTGGGAAACAATATTCATTCCACTTTAAATGAAAAGCGCCTTTGGTATTTGAATATAATTATGAAACTGTGACTATACAGCTGTGCTTACCATTCCACAGTAATACACTGAAGGATTATACTGAGGCACAAGTAAGTACAAGTACCTGAAGTAATCTGGGCACACGAAATTAAAAAAGCCAAAGGAAACTGAAAATGCTACTAAGTAGTTCCCTTTTTATTTTTTTTACCTTTCAATTTTGATTAACTATACAGTTTACTAGCAAATCATCTCTCAATTCTGGTGAAAAATATTTTGATCAAAAAATAAAACATAAAACTTGTTACATTTTTGCTTTTATTACTTTTTGAGCACTGAAAGATGATAGCTGTATTTGTTCCTTCTTGGTAGCTCTACTTATTCACATTTTCATACAAAACCACTGAATAATTGGAAAGAAAACCAGCTGGCTAAAAGGAAAACACCCAGGCAGATTTTTGTATTATTCAATCATATTTCCTCTTGGAACATTTACAAATTAAGAGTTTCATCCCATCAACAATGTTGATGCTTGTAAAATGATGAGTTTGGATCAATCCAGGAAATGTCATACATTATTTGATGACAGGTTTAACTTCTTATTAATGTACTAAATTTAACTCTGAAGAGTTTTATGAACACTCTAGATATATGTGTGAATTTCTCATCGGATCATCTGTGTTGTACAGTACTGGATTACTGTGTTCCTTGGATTACAGGAGTAATAATTGTTTAAGAGAGTTCCAAAAGAAGAAATTATCAAGAGCATTTGTTTAGATTTAATCAACAGTTTTAACTATGCACATATTTATAGGACCGTAGTCTTCTGCAAATATTAAGTCATGCAAAAGAAGTCTTTATCTTATTAAGACCTGGATATCACAGACTGAACAATGTTACTGAAAAAGACCTTTTCAGATGGGAAGTCAGAAGAACAGTGGTCCAATACAGTGACTGAAGGATAGCCACATCCATTTTCCACCTCAGAGTAGTTTTATGATCATGTATTGCTGACTCCTGTTCTTCATTAGTCATCTCTAACACTGGAAAAGTCAAATGAAGGGATAAAAACTCCTTTTTTATCAATGTTTCTACTTTTCTTTCATTATGCAGCTGCCTGGGAAAGGAGAGATGGCAATTATTTCCATACCTGGCATGAGAGCATAGGTTGGAGTGAGTGAGGAAGGCTGTCATCCAAGTTGGAAGCATCGTATTTGGAAACTGTGACTGGTGTGTGGAAAGCAAGTGTCAGAGCAGTCAAACAGCCCTGGAGCCACAAAGGGAAAGAAGGAAGATGAGAACAATCACGACACTCATTTGAAGTAGAAAAGTCATCTCAGCAGCTTGCAACCCAGAGGATGAAGTCTACACCAACTAACTGATTCTCCAGAGTTTTCCCAGAAAAGGGGTAATGTGAGTAAAAGATTATGTGCTTTTGATCAGTAGCTTATTTTACATTCTCTCTTTGGTCATAGTCTAGACTCTGTTCCCTGTGAAAACAAAGAGCTGTCTCTGAAAGAAGCTGTTACTTGAGCTTCAGAGCTAATAGGATGAAATTCAAGAAAAGTCATGCAAAAAAATGTTTTCAGGTATTAACAATGTTAATGTTTGTAAAATGATGAATTTGGATCATTTCAGGAATTTCTTTAACTGATTTTAAATTTTGTCTTACAGACTAGGAACATGCACATGTTCCTTAGATCACCGAGGTAAAGAAATAGAAGTGCTCACTCTGGATCTGCAGCAGTGACCAATGTAGTTGTAGTGATTTTCAGGGTCTGAGGTAAAAAGAAAAGAGAGAACCTGCCCAGTAGCTAACTATCATGTTTGATTGCCCAGATGATTCAGGTAGCACTCAGCTGGGACTCTACTGACCTGTTTAATATGTTGGCCAGGAAGTTTCATGAGTGTAGTGAGTATGCAGATTCTGTCATTGCTCTGTGATGACAACATAGGAGTACTGTGCAGTGTAAATACAACCTGCAGTCCTCAATGTAAATCACATGGTCAAAAAGCTTGACTGCTAGAACTGAAATGGTCCCACACAAGAGTAAAGCAGTGTTCCTGTTCTCCCTCCATGCCAAGGCAAGTAATACATTCAACCTCACTGTGATTAGATGCAGGACTCGGAGCTCTCTCATAGTGCTGGTAAAGAAATGGATTCCCACCTCCACAACTGCAAGAGAGATACTATGGGATAAATAATAATAATTTTTTTTTTAAATTGTTCTTTTTGTTATGTTATTATTATATTGTTCTATTATAGACTTTTTATACAGGACATGGGAATTGAGTCTGTAATGACAGCTGAGAGTTTACAGCGCTTTATGATAATTACTCCATGTTCATTTATTGTCTTATCCTTAGCTCTGATTCATATAGTGCATCACTGAGATGTCTTGAGAGTTGCAAACGTGCATCTGAATACCCCAAAGAAGAAAAGAATACCCCAAAGAAGAAAAGAAGGAGACTGTAAGAAGCACCAAGTGGCTAGACAACTTCCTGGAGAAATACAGAAACTGAGCCCTGCCTTTTACAGGGGAGAGATGTTACGTTGCTTCTGATTATTCCTCAACACCAAAAACTGTTCAGCATAAAACACTATACATCAACATCAAAGCACTTGGGCAGTAGATTACACAGGTTCAAGCATAAGCAAAGTAGGTGAAATGGTGGGCAATTCTAGAACATACCTCCACGAGTAAAGGTTTCTCTTTTTGCATCATTCACTATCAATGTGATATTATTAAATGTTATTTAAATTGTATTGAATCTTGTTGCATTCTAATTTCTCCTTATTAATTTGTCTTATTAAATTGCTCATTGATGATCCTGTATTCCATAATTCTAAAACATATTGTAAGTTACTTGCCACGCAACAAACTGTGTTTCCACATTCTCAAGTTGTACTACTCATGCATATAGAAACTTCTTGCATGGTATCAAACATATCAAAAGATATATGTGCATGTATATAAATGTACATCTGTGAGAGATTATTTGGATATATTTGTGTATATTTGTGTGTATCTGTATGTCATTTTTAGTTAAATGCAACTCAGTTACACTTGAAAGTATTATTGGTGACAAGCGAACAACTGAATCCACCAGCATAGGCTAGACATTCAAGACACTATGGTAATGTTATGGCTTTTCTCTGTAGTCACATAGAGAAAGCAGAGGAGAGAAAGCAGAGGAAAAGAAGCATTTTTTACCTCCATGCAGTCATGAGAGTGTCAGAGAGAAGGATGGTCATATGTAAAAATGTTTTTCCCCAGAGCAAGAGGGAAACAATTAAACCTATTTTACTGCTAAAACAACACTGTTCTCTGTGTATTGCAATGCAACATAGAGAATGGCATGAAAAATATCAACCTGACTGGTCTTGTTCAACTCCTGTCTTTTATGATGGACAGCAACAGAACAAAGCCCACATGAATGTTGCATGAAGCCTTTAGGATTGCTACGTTAATTGTTATTTCATTTGCTAATCTGAAAGCTGGGATACAAAACCCATAAATTACAATGACAAGTGAACCATTCTGCTAAAGAGAGAAGGAAGACAACAAAAACCCTGAAGTAATTGGTGTGAATATCATAGAGGTACAAAAACTTCCTTGCCTGGGGACTCACACCAAAATACAGTAGAAACAAGATACATGATCCCAGACATGAGGAATAAACAGTCCAGATGTATGTACTAATGAAAATCTCACTGAATGAGAGTGAAGAGTCTTTTCAGGACTCATGTATGTTCCAAAGTTTATGTCATCCAAATAACTTCTACAAAGGAAAAGGCAATACAGTATATGTTTTACCTCTTGTTAGTTTCTTTAGAGATCATGCAACTTGCTTTTATAGACGCTTTTTGTAATACCTTCCCTGCTAAAACAATGTGCACTGTCAAAAGGCACTCACAAAAAAAAAAAAAGAGGAAAAATATAAGCAAGAATATAATATTGCACATGCATGCTTTTTGCAATGCAGATAGAATTTTTAGTAACAAAAATCCATGTCTTACAGACAAATTATTTGAAGTGTAACAAATATTAAATCTTTTAAAGCAGATACATAGGAAATTTGAAGTGAACAATGTAGTAATTGGTCATCCAAACTACATGAATCGTAGGAAAAAAAAAGTGCATTAAATAATATATCAAAATATCTATTGGTCAGTTTACATAAATTTTATATAGAAAGAAAATAAGGTATGGATTAATCAGTGTTTACTTGCTGTAACAATTACTTCCTTTGAGTACTTTCTTTTCATAGTTGTTTTTATTGAACTCATTACTCTGGAATAAATTTTTATTTTGTGAACATAATAACTTTGTTTACTTTGCTTTTCAAAGCAGACATGTATCCTTCCAAATAGGTATCAACCTTAAGAAATATTTGTTTAAAATTACCATCACAACACAGAGCAATTAATTGTGCGATTATAGGAAACTCTCTGGAGGTGCTTGTTCGAGCTGCACCACAGCAAAGATTCTTTTATGATTGCATGTTGCATCCATCCTCTCACTAACATCTTTTGCTTTGTAGCTATTGTAGAAAACAAAATGGTCAGCAAATACCATAAAAAAATGGGATCACTGAGATCCACTCAGGTCATAAGATTTCTTTAACACTCACTCACTCTACCCAAACAATATTTAAAAGTGCTTCTGCAACTGTCATTCAAAAAGCCAATTATTTCTTGCTGTTGTCCAGGGGTGCAGTCTTCCTTCATAAGGCAGTAAAACAAGGTGTCTGTATGGAAATGCAAGGTGATCAGCATGACGATGTTCAGCCAAATTTCTCACATTCCCCTAGCACTTTGGCAGGCTTCCCCATCATTCCAAGGCACATGTTTTGCAAAGATTTTATTTTCATAAGATTATTTTCTGAGATAAATCTTCACTTAAAAACATACTACTAAAATAAAAGATTAGGAAAATACAACAAATTAGAAAATGTTGATTCGAGTTATTGTTAGAAGTCTGAAGGTTTATTATTTGTTAACAAACAAAAAAACATTGCAATAGCTGTAAATATTCAGTGAACATGCTATGTATTGTGAAAGAATAAAATATGAGTTTTAAGCTGGGAAGTATTACACAATGACTAAAGAAACACTCACTGCTGAATTGGGAAGCAGTTTAGAAAGATAATGAAGTGTTGCTAAGAAAAAATTGTTAGCCTATTACTTTATGAAGTAAAAGCTACACATATTTTTATGTCTAAATGTGGGTAATTTAGATGCTCTTGAAAGCCACTGACCAGAAGAACCCTAATAAACACCTTCAATTACTACAAATGAAGCACAGAAAATATTTAAATGTTTTATTCATACTTTAACTGAATATGATGAAGTTAGTATTAATCCAGCCCAGTTTCTTTGCTTAGTAGACAAAACAATTAACTACTTTTTGTTTGTTTGTTTGTTTTTAAATAAAGATATAAAATTGAGATTGAAAGGTTTAAGAAGACTCATAAAATTCACAAGAACAAAACATTTTTAACTGGAAGTTCTGATAGAAAATATTTACTAAAATTGTTATTAGGAATGAAAAAAAAACAACTTACTTTGTTAACAAGAGAATTGTATAGTTTACAATACTTATGGTAGGTATGTAATAATTACAATCATAGAATCCTAGAATATCTCAGGTTGGAAGGCACTCATAAGGATCACTGAGTTCAACTCCCTGCTCCTTTCAAGACTATCTAAGACTAAACCATAAGACTAAGAGCAATGTCCAGGCACAACTTGAACTCTGATAGGCTTGGTGCCATGATGATTAAAGGGCTGGAACATCAGTCTTACAAGGAAAGGCTGAGAGGCCTGGGGCTGTTTAGCCTGGAGAAGACTGAGAGGGGATCTTATTAATGTTTACAAATATCGGAAGGGTGGGTGTCAAGTAAAAGGAGCCAGTCTCTTTTCAATGGTGCCCTGCCCTGTGATAGGACAAGAGGTAATGGTCATAAACTGGAACACAGGAAGTTCCACCTCAACATGAAGACAGGACACAGTTGGCTATTTTTGCTGCCAGGGAACACTGCTGAGCCATATTCAACTTGCTATGCAGCACTTATTAGCAACCTCTTCCAATCTCTTTCTGAAATTTAGTACATGTGCAAAATCAGACAAAGTTTTTTTGGTTTTTTGTTTTTTTTTTTAAATATAGAACCTGAGAAATGTCTAATGTTTTAGAAAGAGTAGAACAAAAATATGTACTAAATCTGGAATTTACTGTGAAGCAGTAAGCACTGTGGTGAATGATCTGCTCCTGGATGCGAAAGGAAGAGCTTGATTATTGAAGTTTTCAGTATGCACAAGACTTCCTTTAGTATCTGATGTAATTGTATATCCTTTGTATTCTAAAATAAATCCTTTTAAAAAGGATTTCTAAGCAGTTAGGGAAAAACAGTATATGTCAGAAAATAGGCTGAAAAACCACAATATTAATTTATAGGAAACACTGAATAGTTTGAAAAAAGATCTGCTTTTCAGGAAAAAATAGGAAAGAGATGCAAGGAAAAACATGACAGGGAGAAACAAAAATAGATAAGTAGATATCTCATGTTCAATTGATTCTGTATAAAAGCAACCTTACAGCAAATTGTTGTAGGTCAGATTTAGAGAATTACACTGAGAGCTTGCCTATAAGGGCAAGCTACATCAAGTCTAGTTGCAATTCTACCATCTATCTTTTACTCCACAATAAGTAGATTAAAGCCACTTCATATACTCCAACAGCTGTTAAAACCATAGGCATACCACTGTTAAATACAGGCCACCTCTCACCCTTCAGTTTGTACCGAAAACACCTCTTCCCATAACATGTCTTTCTGAACTATCCCCTAGACACAACCCTGTGATGCTCTAACCTTCAATTTGACCACAAGGTGTTGGGGTTTTTTTCCTCCTATGTTTTTTTTCTTTCTTTGTTACTGTCCAACCTCTTTGTTTTTGAGCATTTGAGTTACTTCAAAAATTCTGTGTTTTAAAATGACCAATGTTTTTTTTTTATCATTAATCTCTTGTGTGCCAGCCAACCTAACCTCCTGTGGTTTGTGTTGTTTCTTGCTGTTCTGGAATGAAATAACTGAAAGGGAAACTTGTTTCTATAAACTGATGAAAAAAGCTTTTACAATTTTTTTCTTTAAGAACATTCCTTTCAGTTATAGAGACCCACTAAATGAATACCAAATTTATTAATTCATATTACCCTGAGAATGAATCTATTTTACATTAAATTCCAAGTTGTGGAATTTGTTAACTGAAATTAAATATCAGTTAATTAGAAGTATTGATTAATTCAATTTTATGAGAAATGCAGGTGCTGCACAATCCAATTATTTTACGAACATTTCTTCTCAGATACTGTTTATTTAACATTGGTTATACCCACAAAATGTGTATGTAAGGGAAGTATTTTTATTTGTCATATCTTCTTCAGAATTAAATTAGTGGTGACAGTTAATTGCAGTATTATCTTTGCTGCCTTTTTACCAAAATCATTGATCAAAATGAATGAGTAAAAAAAACCCCAAATCTAGATTACAATTATATTCAAAATTAGCAGTCTCTGAAAATTGCAATGCAATATATATCATAATGACAATTGTTTTTTCATTAGAACAAGCATGGAAGGAGAAAGATGGGGAAACTTCCTACCAGTAGAAGATCCATGTTTTTGTTTTGTGGTTTTTTTGGTTTTTTTAGACAGTGTCCCTTGTTATCTAATTGCCTATGTAAACACAGCCTTCAGCAGAACAAAAGATCTTTAGCAGATCTCAAGCATGATGACTTCCAGCCATTACTAGTGAAAAGGTATCAGTAGATACGCTTCCAATGAACTTACTAGACTTTGCTGTACTTCTGAATGGTACAGCACTAGTGGACACTGAGCTTTCTCATGAGTGTAATTTATCCTGTGGGTGCACTTGGCTTCAGAAAAAGTTGAATTAGGTGCTTTTGTACTGCTAAGTCAGATGAACTTGCAAAACCATAGATTTCCTCAGAGAATACAAGGTTTTCTCATCACACTTTCCAGATAAATTCTTGTTAACTTGCTTTGTGAGTCTGGGCAGTTAGTAATACATAGATTTTTGGTGCTGCCTCTGCTTCTCAAATCTAGACATTTAGATGCTGCTGAACCACATAAATCCTCAGCTACTGTACTTCCTGGGGACTTGCAGTCTTCATCCCCTCTCACGACAAGAATAGAAAACAGGAGAAGAGCAAGAGCCTTTGACTTTGGGGATGGAGCAGAGCATTGCCTCCACATAGGAAGAGTCGAAACAAGACAGGATGAGCTACTACAAGGGGTTAGCTTGGGACAAACATGGGTAATGTGGCATTTGAAGTCTAATAACAATAGGCACACAATCACTTATCAATTACACTCTGCTTTCTATATCTGAAAAGATTTTTTTTTTATGGGAAACATTTTAAAATTTAACTTATTTGTTCACAAATATTGGCAGGTAACTTCACACAGGCTAAAATTTCAGATCCTGGAAGTACTGAAGTGCTGAGTAAATATACTTGGAAGTTTATGAAAGCAGAACAGTGTGAACTGATTTTTTTCTTGTGATACTAATAATGAAAAAGAAAATAAACTCCTAATTATATTATATAACCTCTGCTCATTATTTTTTTATTTGCCTCAGGTGTCTGAGGAAGTAGAATTTTACAGATCCTTTGTGAGGTTTATTCTTTTAGTACTCTATTTGCAACCAGGCCTATAAACAGGACAGCTGCAAAATCCTTTAAGAAAGTTTTTTGGGTGAGATTTCCAACTGAGGAGTTAAATGTGACTGGATAAAAATTTTGGTGTTCATTTGAACCCTAAACTTCTTGATCATGTCATTTTGTTTTTCAGAGAACATCAGTAACACCTTCCATAAAGTACTAGATATTTATTACTAAATTTTGTTTTCCTTTGTTCTTCCTTTTCTCCCCCATCATCTGTATAAATCAAAGAAACTAAAAAAAAACCTCAAAATAAACCATGTTACTTTGGGCTAAGTAGTTATGTCAAAGTTTGGTTTACACATTATGGGTTCCATGAAGTGATCTAGAAAAGCCTCTCTGAGCCTTGATAGCTGGACGAGGAGAGCTCCCCTGAGCTAATCATCAAACATTGGCAGGTAGAAGGACCTCATCCTTATACTGCTATTATTTAATCATCTCAAAATGATCAAGGACATTCATCTTGCAATGTGATATTGTGATACTGTTCCTCATTTCTTTATGAACTCTAAAAGTTTCATTTTCTTCATCTATCTAAAAATATTGTAATTAAGTGCAAACTGTAATTTCCTTTTAAACTATCAAACTCACCACAGTTATTTCAGAAAGGGAAAAACAAAGGGTTTATAAGAGAGTTAAACTTTATTCTCCCTGACCTTTGTTAGCTCAGTAGAGTGTGGCATGAGTGTGACTCCTTGTCATGTGATGAAGTACCAACCTTACTGCTGCACAGTTCCTTGTTTCCTTCCACATCCATATCACAGATGATTTGGTAAGACATGACAGCTCTCAGTATCAGAAGGAGCCTCCAATGAGCAGACTTCCAGGAGCCAGTCATTTTGGCTGACAAATATAACTGCCTGAATTCTGACAAAATGTTAGGTAAGGCTCAAGTCCGGAGCCAACTCAGCCCTTAATACTGCTTATAGTGTTAAATTAATGTATTATTTAATTGACTATAAAAATGACAAAGAAGTTATTATCATGATTTGCCTCTCAAAACTTTCAAAAGCAAAATTATCCAGAGGCATATCTATACAATGAGCTAGACACAATGTAGATCAGATGTACTCAATGGGTTTCTGCACTCAGTTATGTACTGCAAGAATTTCTAAGAACCTCCAGCACTGTTTCCTAATCTTGCCCCAGAATCACCTGTAAGCAGTTATGTACCTAAATTCTGCTAAAACCAGAAAAACTGGAAGAGCAGCAACTATGTCCTTTAAGGGCCCCATCCAAGATGCATGCCCACAGTACAGCAAAGATAGAGTATGAAATTATTATGTAAAAACATACAGTTAGCCACCATCTGCAAAACAACATTATAGTATCATATTCAGCCATGAAGTGAGAAACAGAGTTGTCTTCTCAAGAGACTCAAACCTAAAGCTTTACAACTGGAATGCCCTTAAACAAATTTAAACTATTTATAACTAGTGAGGAAGGGAAGTAGAAAATGCTGCTTGCTACCTACCCTTCTTCTGGTGAATCACAGAATTTCTGAGGCTGCAATAGACCTCCAAGATCATCAAGTCCAGCCTATGACCCAACACCATGACATCAGCTAGGCCGTGTCACTAAGTTCCACATCCAATCTTTCTTTAAACACCTCCAAGGATGGCAACTTCATCACCTCCCTGGGCAGTTCATTCCAGTGTCTAATCACCCTTTCCATGAGGAAGTGCTTCCTAATATCCAGTCTTAAGATCTTTAGCAGTTCCAGGTTTGTCCCCTCCCCCTTTCATTCTAGTTTAAAGCCCTCTCAATGAGGACTGCCAAATCTTGTGAGAAGATACTTTTCCCGCACTTAGATAGGTGTACCCCATCTCCTGCCAGCAGGCTTGCTGTTGTGTATACTGAGTTGCTTGTTACACAACTTGCCGTTGTTTATACATAGTAAAAGAACCCAAAGTTTTGTCAGTGGCACCAACACTGGAGCCAGGTATTAACCTCTGAGATTCTCCAGTTTCTTCCCTTATCATTTCGTGTGCCTGGCAGTATGGACAAGAAGACTACTTGGGCTCCTGAGTTCCGGATTAGTCTCCCCAGTGCCCTAAAATCATTCTTGATTCCCCTCAGACTTTGTGTGACGTTTTCCTCACTGAAAGATCAGCAATGGGTAGTACTCAGAGAGGCCTACCAGGTTAGAGATCTTCTTGTAAAGTCTTTTACCTGGGCCCCAGGGAGACAGCATACTTCCCTATGGGTTGGGTCTGGTGGACAGACAGGGTCCTCCATTCCTCTGAGGAGGGAGTCACCAATGACGACTACTATTCTCATTTTCTTAATAGAAGAGGTTGTCATACAAATAAGCTGTCTTGCCTTGAGCCACTCCTCCAACCCAGATGGACTGTCATCTGTGTCATCATTAGCTTGCCCCTCTACCTCCAGAACCTCATACCTATTCTGTAACTGTATCTGAGGTGGGGGGTGTAGCAAGGGAAGGGGGGTGCCTGCGACCCCAAGCAGGAACCTGCTTCCACCTTCCCTCAACTTGCTTGCTATTGTTAGCCTGGTCACATAGTTACATTTGCCCTTTAAAAGAAGTACTATAGCTTTTGAAGGAGAAAAGAAACATTAAAAAATATATTTTGTGATTTTTATTTTTTTTTTCATCATCATTCTTTTTTCTCTGAACAAAAAAGACCGAATTCTTTTTTAACAGTCATGCACTTGACAGACTTACTGTGGGAAGTGTCTGGAGAATATTAGCAATAAAATGTCAAGCAGGACCAGGGAGATGATTGTTCCTCTGTACTCAGCGCTGGTGTCATTATTACTATTGTAGAGAAACACACAGTTTAGACATACATATAAATGTGTACAGGCTATAGTCGACCTATTGCAGCAAGTGGATTTAGAAATGAAAAATATATAATAAAAAAAGAACTCAATGCATTAAGTCAAAAATTTAGACTCTTCAGTTCTGAATTGGAGTTCTTTATGTTTGAATCTTACTTCAGTGTATACAGTGTGAAAGTGTAAATCTCATGACTTTTCTATATCACAAGGAAATTTCTATCCAAATGTAATTCCATTTGACAGTATCACATGAGAACTGAATAAGAAACATAGACATACAAGGTTAGATTACAGTCTGCAGTAATAAATTGTTTTGTTTCAGCCTTGTTGGAGAACACTTCCTGCCTTGCAACGAAGTCAGTTAAACAGTCTTCAGAAAGAGGTCAGAAACTGATCTGGCTAATCTTAATAAGGGGAAAAGTGTTAGCCTTCTAGGCTTCCAGGGACCCTCTGTGCAGAATAAGAATTCAAATCCTTTTGCCTATCATTTCTTCTGAATTATTTGCTTTTAATAGTGCTCTACGGGTGCAGAAAATGCAGAGCTTCGTTGTGTTTTCTGCTAAGCTGAATATTGTTTTCTCAGATGGTAATGATTGATTTAATGAAGTCCTGTGTGTGGTCACTGTAACTCTTGTTGTAACCTGAATAGCATAGGCTATTGTTTGCATGCTGTCATCTCCACAGTCTTCCTGCCATGACACTTGAAGAATTCTGGTACCTCCTTTGCTGCATACTCAGTGTGATACTACAAGTCAGTTATGTGGCTTTTGCTCAGCCAGGATGGTTTATGGAAGTGAAGCCTAATACGGGTATGTTGGTCATCAGACAACTAACAATAGGACATAAACACTCAGAAGACAGGAGTACAATTTCTTAATTCAGATGTACTTTATGTTCTAATATAAGATACTTTCTCTCTTAGAAGTATGTTTCCTGATACATTGATGGCATATTGTCTTATCATCTAATTGCCCTTGTTGATTAACAACTGTTGACTATATGATCTTGTCTTTTTTACTATGAAATGATCTGTACTCTGTTGGCTGACACAGATAAGTCATCCAGGTGTCCTGGTATGTCTCTGCATGACTAATGCTTTCCAAAATTCTGTCATTGTCATTGTGACTGCAGTTACTGAAACACAGAAACATAGAAATGTCTGGATTGGAAGGCATCTCTAGAGGTCATCTAGTCCAACCCCCCTGCTGACAGCACAGACATCCTCAACTAGAGCAGGTTGCTCAGAGGTCTGTCAAGCCCCGCCTTGAATGTCTCCAGGGATGGAACCTCAACCACCTCCCTGGGCAACCTGTTCCAGTGCTACACCGCTCTTGTGGAGCACTTATTTCTAATGTAAATCCACTCCTTTCTAATTTAAAACCATCACCCCTCATCCTTTCACTCCAGGCCTTTGTAAACAGGCCCTCTCCAGTCTTTTTGTAAGCTCCCTTCAGGTACTGGA
>JANHGN010000426.1:59028-71132 GCA_024605025.1 Megaceryle maxima | reverse complement strand
GGCTATGGTCCTATAGCACACTCAACTACTGGAAATTAGATTTCAGTCATCAAGACAATGATTTGCCTTTCCTTGAAATATGTTTCTGGGAATCACCACTGTCCAGACACAGTAGTTCTGGGAATTAAGTTGCAAAGTAGAAGGTCAAATATGTACATATGAATATGGGTAGAGTACATATTCAAAGTTAGGAATGTTTCACTCTTGCTTTGTAGACAACATCTATTCCAAAGGTCCTAGCACAGTTGGGATGTACACCAGCTTGCAAATGAGTGTAAGCAGCAAAAACTCAAGCTTCTTGTAAAGTATAAACAATTCAATCTATAAACTAATCTAATGAAGTTTGTACATCAGCAGCAGAAAATACAGCACTTGGGACAAATGTATTTTAAATAAGGATGCCAGAGTCTGTGAGTCCATGACCAGAGACAGGAAGGATGCACACACTGACTGTTTCTAATCACTAACATGTCTGACTGTATAGGGTTATTTTTCTTTTATTATCACAAAGTGAATCGTATGAGCTCTGGAAACACACAGAATGAGAAATGCTTTGGGCTTTAACTGGCACTACTAAGGACATATTCACTTACTATTGTGGATAGGGAAGAAAGACATTATGATTTATTTTCTTGCGGTCAAAGTTACT
Source organism: Megaceryle maxima (assembly GCA_024605025.1). Taxonomy (NCBI): domain Eukaryota; kingdom Metazoa; phylum Chordata; class Aves; order Coraciiformes; family Cerylidae; genus Megaceryle; species Megaceryle maxima. The sequence continues at coordinate 70,483 of JANHGN010000426.1, read as the reverse complement.
TTTGTTCTTTTCTATATTCATCGTATGTCATCTGCATTCAGTATTTTTCCTTCAAAAATTTTTGATTATTTATCTTGTTTTATTCTCATGTGTAATTATCTCTAGCATTAGTATTTTGCATACTATGCTTTATGTATTATTTCTTTGCATTATGTTCAGTTTTATGAAATCATAAATCTGTCTTGGTTGTTATGTGATCATGCTGCGTTATGCCAATGTTCTGTCTCCCACATTATTTCTACAGCCTTTTAGCTGTAATACCATGCCACAGTGCTTCTAAATCACTTTATCCTGAAATCAAATTGCAAGAAAAAGCTAGGGAAAAAAACCTCTCCGTTCTTCTGGAAGATTCAGCTTGGTACTTTGCCTTATACTGTTTATGAATTTATTAATATAGATTTTATAGCTTAGCTGTGTTTCTTATAAATATAAAGCAGACAAAAAGTCCTGCATGAATGTAATAGTCTGATTATGCATTTAGAGAAACACCAATTAAGAGTCCAAGAGATAAGCTTCTCATAGGAAAAATAACTCATTTACTGTGCACTTTCATAGTATTTGTGATTTAATAGATAAACAAAAAAATAAACTGAAGCACTTCCATATTATTTAAGATATCAAATAGTTTTATGGCACACTCATTAAGAAGTGTATGACAAATTCAGTTCTCATGAAAGACTGGAAGTTTTAACACTGGCACAGAAATAACTATTAAATTCTCAGACATCTTTCAGGTAGTAAGTATAATCTTTATCTTGCTGGCTAGACTGTGGCATAAGAGATGTTACATAAGAAAATCTGCATGTAGAAAGAAAAAAAATTTGTAACAGTATTAAAAAGCAAGTAATTAAAAGCAAGTAGAATGTGTATAATGGTTTAAGTCCACACTATATAAATTTATATAAACACCTAAATATATAATGAAATAACACAGAATGCATGTATGAATATTTGCATAAGTGTAATTTTTCAGTGTTCTGCAAAAATATTACATGATTCAGGATATGTGAAAATGAGACAATGTGTGGTCTTCTGATATTTTTAGTACATTATTTTTCTCCTGTATCTTTTATTTAGGCAGGTTTTCCACAGGATTTTCTTCTGTGTTTTTCAAATGCAAATTCAGATGTAAATTATCTCAACTACATGCCAAGATTAGCAGTACCCCCACACAGATTGTGCAGAGAAAATGTGCAATTTTCCCAAATTCCTTAATAAAAACACAAGAAAAGCAAGCTTTTACTTGGCTGAATTTGAATCCCAGAAGAGAATGCTCAAGTCCTTTACAGTAGATGATAAAAAGATTTGTCGCATTTCTGCCCCCTTTCTTGACTCCAACACCCTACAAACTCTGAATGTCTTACTCAGTGATGCAGAGCATAGTATGAAGTTATTCAACTTCCATTGCAAGTTACACCATCTTTGTTCTTGGTTCCCATGAAAGATACTCCTCATTCAGCTACCAAATGTTGAGGTCCTTCATGCTACTTAAAACTGCAATGGGTAAAATGCAGTAGCAAAGGAACACACATGCAAAACTGCTACAATTCTTTTGCTTTTAAATTACTATCTGGCATCACCTCTGTTATTACACTGCAGTAATCCAGATCATAGAGAAGAGCCACATACAAGTCATTGTTTCTTTTGATGAACAACACAAAGTTGACAAATCAAGGATATATCACATCATGGTATTGCCTATAACTACATTTTTGTTGTTTTTAAAATATCCACATGAATCAAATCAATGGCTCTTAAGTAACTGGAAGAAGGCTTATAAATGATTAAATGAAGGCAGAATGCCACAACATCAAAACTGGTTTACATTTGTTTGGCCAAACCCCTGCTTTTTTCTTCTAGGCTGCTTGCAGTTCAGGCAGCAAGGGGAACAAGAAGTCTTAGCCAGATGGAGTCTTATGGAACACTATCTCCATTTAACGTAGATTTTACTTGCTGATGAAAATAAATAAAGTAATTTATCTTTTTCTTTAAAATGTTATTTTTCTTTGTTCTTCCTCATTCATCCACAACTCGAAATCAGTTGCTTAATATTTCTGAAAGTTGTGGGAGTTAAGAAATTTAGAAAATATAAATTCTTAAGCAGAAATTTAGAGTACAACATAGCAGCACTAGAGGTTATACAGCATTAAAAAAACAGATTCTGTTAACCACAAGAGTTAAAACATCAGGAGTCACTAGCATGGTTTCTTATATAAAAATAAAAAATGTGGCAACAGTCAGGGTCCAACAACTGAGTTAAAGTTTCTTTTATATGTTACTGAATGATTTTCTATTTGAACTACAATGATGATTTCCCCAATGTTTGTACATGCATGAATGCCACAGTAGGTGATTTATGCTAATATGGATTTAGTTTTGTACATATAATAAATGCATAATTACTGCAAGCCAAACATTTGTTCATTGCTGTGGAAATGTAATAATTTAAATGTAATTGTATTATGCAGACCCTGTTTCCTCCTGCCTAAAGTCAATAGAGACAGTAGGAGTTAAGTATGACGGCTGGATCTAGTTCACTGATGCGAAGCTAATAAGGATGAAAGTAACTTCTGCAGTTTGGACAGGTTGATAACCTCAACTCCCTGTGCATTTAATCACCATTTTGGAGACTTCACAGTTCTGAACACCAGGGCCTTGATAATTCATTTAGTTAGTGACGATGCCTAATGTGAACTACACAGTGATGTAAACTTAGCCCTTGGGTCAAAATTTGCCTTACAGTTGCAAAAGAAATCTTGTCCAAGTGAGCTAAGTGCTGCTCTTGAAATAATGTGTTTGCCTATGCAATCAACAAGATAATTCTTTTTATATGTCAAAAGTATTTTCTCTTAGCTTTTTTTTTTTTTTAAGATCTTAATTATATTCAGCTTTTTCTTTCCTGCCCTCTCTACTTTTTCCCTTTCACTGGTTGAGCTTTGAAGTTCTTCAGCTCCTAAAATTCTCTTCCCACTTGGAAGGTTAAGCAAATGCATGGGAAACAATGCTAATGCCAAGTTAAATCATGATGAAGCAACCCAATGGTTTGGATTCAGATACTGACTTTTTCAGACTTTTAGGTTCTGAATATATCATAAACATCTACAAAAAGCTTTATTCTTGTCTTAAAATTTCAAGTGAGAAGTTCAACTCTTTCCTTGATAATCTGTTCTAGTTTTAATTACCCACTTATTTATATCCTCTTATAGTGGTGAATTTGTGTCTGTTTAATTTCATGTCACTCGATCTTTTATGCCTTTGTCAGCAATACTGAAAAAGCCTCACTGCTTATCAGATATCCATCTGTAAATAGTAAAATATCGTGATCTCAGCCTTATGATGATTTGGAAAAAAACCTGTGCTTCTTAAAATTCAAGGTCAATGACTCAATTTGTAATTCCTTAAACATTTTATGGTCATTCTTATAACCAGGTTTACTAATTCAAGTCTCTCATGAAAGAAGGAAACAATATCCATGAAGCGTGTTCTACAATGTAGCAAGATCATTCCCTGGCTTCTACTGGATGTTCCTGTTCTATGTCTTCAAAGATGTCGGTAGTGTTTTTTTACCACAGCACTCCATTGGAAGCTTTTATTTCGGACTATAATAAACTATGCTCACTAATTCCTTGTCCAAGTCAGTGCTCTCTTAGAATCTTCTACTCTGTATTTTTAAACATGTGTTCTGTGTTTCTGGATGTATTTTTTCTGCATATGACTATACCGTATAACACTTTTCTAGGTTGAGTTGTGTGCTTCCTTCCAGTATTATATAGAATGGAGGCTGGATCTTATATCTTATTTCAAATACAGAACAAATATTTACTGGGAGTTAATATTTAAGGAGTTAATAATGTCCTTCTGTACTGTTTTCTACATATAATTAAGAGGACATTCTGGTAGGTTCAGGAACATGAGTTTCAATCTCTTTGCTTGTTAAGTGAGATAAAATGCATATTTGGAATGAATAATTCTGTTATAACTATGAAAATGTACAGTACTTTCTGGGCTTTGAAAGCAGAAATGCTCTATTGTCTTTACTAAATATACATGGGTAATCATTATCCCCACAGGGTTCACAATAAAGCCTAAGAGTTACCCCAAAAATGTAAAAAACCTCACTAGAAGAGTCTGAAGGAGAATTCAGGTCTCCCAACTTGTGTTTGCTATGGAATATGTATAAACTACATGATATAAGTAATTACTCTGCTGTTAAAAAGTCCAGCTAAGATATAAGGTGAATATACGTGTATGTGCATTTTGAATGTATGATTAAACTATTCTTACACACAGTCTTATAAATTAAATACATTCTTAGAAAAGAAATGCCATCACACAGTTCAATATTATCTTTGAAATCTAACACATTAACAGGACTTGTAGAAGAACACTTGTATTACCCTCAGACTTTTCTGTTCTCTTCATACAATTTAATCAGCTTGACTCAGTTTTTCCTTTTTACTTATTGTTTTGAATGCAATAGAATTAGAGAAAGGTAGGTGGAAACATGGGGGAGGAAAGAAATCCTTTTGCAGTTTCATTTCATGTTGTTACTTTACTTGGAGGGACAGTTGGAAATTTGAGCTAAACAGAAGGGTGGATCACATAATTGTGTAGCCATGTGATAGTAAACTTATTGCACTGAGAACATTCTCTGCCATACCAAACAGTGTCAGGGGGTATGAACCCCCCTTCCCTACCAAACCCACCCCTACATCATGTATATATCCAATGTAAAATTGCAAAATAAACCATACAGCAGTGCAGTCCTGGCCAAATTTGGGAAAGTTAGAGGAAGATGTGCACTGAGGGAGACAAGAAAGCTAACTCATTGAAAAGTTCTCCAGGACTTCTAGGAAGACCTATTGTCTAGTAAGCAAGCAGGATAACTTTGTCCCATGCGAGTGCTGTCATAGCCAGTAAACTACTGACTGCAGTGGGTATGTTCCTCTTCCCTTCAGCACTTCCCTTTCCCTGAATGTTTTCTGACATATAAGGGCACAGTTGCAAGAGGATGTTAAGTAGTAGGGTGAAGTGGTGGCAGCATCCTTACTCTGACCCTCTAGTGAAGAGGTTTTCCCTTGAGTATTTTGATGATTTTAACATCACTGCAGCTGAGGCAAGGAAAACATTAATCATCTGGCTATTCAGCAATGTCATTTCATGAGGTAAACTGTTAAAATAGTGAGGGAAGTCACTGGAATGTGTCATGTTGAATTAGAAAATTAACTATTTCTTAATAACAGACAATATAAATTTTACATTTTAGTGGCTTGATTATCCTGCAACAGTCAAAGAAAGTACAAATGTAGCAAATGTCATGCTGGTTTTGAACTGTCAAAATATTGCTGCAGACAATAGCTTCGGCAGATCAATAGAAAATCCTGTCATGAAAAAAAGATCCCTCTGAGATTTCAGGTAAAAATACAATTGATTTTTAAACAGTTTAGAGAAAAAATATTAAATTTTCTTCTGTTTCTAGGTGTTCACAGCATGTTTGATAGAAATATAGTCTTGAATAAGGAAATAACACTTTTTTTAGCAGCTTGCAAAGAACATATTAGTCATGCTTCAATAAAATCTGTTTGATGCTTATTAATTTCCCAGTTCACTTTGGGGTCTTAATGAAATTATTTGGTATTTAATTTTAATTTGGTAACTGAATTTTCAGAATTATACAGAATTTTATGATGTGAAAAAGCTGGCTTTGTAAAGCGCTCACTCTGGTTTTAAAGTTTCAAGTGATTTAGCATCATTATAGTTAGTGTTTCTTTACATACTTGAAATAGCAAACATTAGCCCTATAGTTTATACCTGAGAAATGGCCACTATGAGACATTTTTGCCCATGCTGTGATGTCATACTTCAACAGACTAATTGTAGAATGTAACTTATTTTGAGTAATGGCATAAAATTCTTGGCCATTAATATGTAAGTAGAGACAAATTCTTCTCCCCATTTGAGAAAGCAACTGAAATTCTTCACTGCAAACATAACTTATTTGCAACATACTGCAAAAAGAAGTACATAGTTTAGCATGCCTGCCAATCTATGAAGGACTGTAATATGGGTAATCTTGTGAAATTGTGCAAAAAATTTGTTTTGTTTATACCCAGCTGAGAAATGAAACACTGCTGTTCTTCAAAAATTTTTGCTGTATAAAGAAGTTTATATACTTAAGTAGACAAAATCATAAAAATATGGTCTTTTACTGGTAATTTTTCAGTATTGTTATAGAGAGGTCCCCTTGCTGTCCAATAGGCTGCCACCTGGTTTTAGACTTTATGGGAAAGAGGGCTGACAGGTTGTCTACCTCCACCTCTCCCTGCATGCGTTCTATGCCACTCAGCAGCGGTTGGTGAATACAACAACATAATTTCTATGAGTGTTTGACTGAGCTTGAATCAGTGTATTTTCCTCTCATGCTCTTTCTTATTTTTTCCTTCCAACAGAGGTTTGTGTACCTTGGATGAGTATATGCAGAAAGTACACTTTAAGTTAGGCTATTGAAAATTTTTGTGTGTGTACATTTTATATACTGGAATGGTAAACCACTTCATAAAACAGAAGGCACGCTTTCATACAAAATGAGCATAGGAGTGATTAAATGAATCAAGGCAGGTAGGCTGGTGAAAATATGTGTAATTGCACTTCATGAATGTGAAAAAATGAAATATATACTCTTCCTGCACCCAGAAAAAAACAATCCCATTATTTCAGGCATTTTACTTGAAGTCTAGTATTAAGAGTCTCACTAGCTTCTCAGCCTACCAATGCTTCCCATGCTAATTTTTCTCTATGACAGACTTAAATCCTTAGTGGTTTCCTGTACACTTTTTTTCTAATTAAAAAGTCGTGCTTCTATAACCAGAGACTGAACATCATACAGTGTGATTGTAGTGACCAGCTACAAGCAAGCAACTCGGCTCAACTTCCTAATACCTACTGATGAAGACTCCTAGTGTGCCATACATATTATTTCATAAACAATACTAAAAGTTATGGTTACAAATCTCTCCCATCCAGTTTCCAATCTTGTGTTCAGTGCTGTCCTGGGTCTGGGTAGGATAGTGTTGATTTTAACAAGAAGCTGGGAGGGGCCACAGACAGGATAGATAACTGAACCAGCCAATGGGATATTTGATACCATGCTGACATCATGCTCAGTATATCAGTGGGGAGCTGGCTGGAGAAAGTGCACATAGCTTGAATGGGCAGCTGGTTCTGCGTGGTGAGAATTTATGTTGTACATCAGTCATTTTATGTATTATTTAATCAGTATTATTGTTATTACTGTTGTTTTTTCTCTCTTTATGATGTTCTGTTAAACATTCCTTCTCTCAGCCCATAGGTATTACTTTTTTCTCCCAGTTCTCCTTCTCATCTCACTGGGAGTGGAGAGGAATGAGTGAGCAGCCATGTGGTATTAACCATGACAAGCTCTAAGCAAAGAAGAATGCACCCCTACTGTTCCTGGAAAAAAAAAATCACAAGGTCACAGAAATCAGCTTTAACTAGATGGAGGAGGGAGAGTTCTAGGAAGCAATGTTGGACAGAGATTAGAAATAAGAGTGGTGATAAGCAAGAAAATACAAATTATCACCTTTAGGAGATAAATATACAATATAGGCTTGGTAGAATAGATTTAAATTAGAAAACATACTGTTAAGGTAAAGAGAATAATAGAGATCTATTAGAAATTAATGGCTAGCAACAATGCACCAGTTTTCATAAGAGAATACAATAAATAGCATATGAAAAGATCAGCGTCATCAACACCTGGTCAGGGATGATGTGATGTAGAGAAGAGAGTGTAATTTGCTGTCTACTGTCTGTTCTATAAATCTGGTAATAAAGGTTTTGTTATATTTAGAAATAAAATGTTAACTTTATTTGAAGAGTGGTGAGCCTTTATTCCTACAACTTGTAATTTCATACCCTTGCAGGAATCTTGCAGAAATCTTTCCCTAAAGTTAATTTTAAGCTTTTTTTCAAATATAACCTTTTCTTTTCCTTGTCTTCTTCATACCTCTTCCTAATCCAGGTCTCTGCTCTCTGTGTCTGATATTCCTGTATGAAGCTGTACCTGGAACAATACATATCTACACATTCTCCAGTATTTTGGAGAATAAATCATCTGAATTAAAATATCAAATCTATTGATCTTTATCATCCAAACGAGAAATACCCATGAGGTGGAAGGTTGGGGTTTACTTTTATCCACCCATTTGTACAGCCCATTAGTGATGTCTTTAATATAGTTCAAGTCCCTCATTTGTTAAAAGCCTATCAAAAGAAATTATTACTTATTTCTCTACATATGACTCAGAGGTCGATAAAATAAACCACAGAGTGTTCTCTTTTACAATACACATTAAATAATATACTGATAAACTTGGGATTATTTGTCTTTCTGATTCTAGCCAAAAGAGATAAAATTCTTAGATTAAATCTGAAGTGCTCTATAAGGAAAGTAGCTAAACATAGTTCCTTTATGTGTTGTCTATTTAACCAAGTAAGTTTCCCAGCACTCAGAATTTCAATCGGACCCCTGTCTTCTTTAATTCTCTTTCCAATATTCACATAGCCATTTGTTAACTTCTAAAATATCCCAGAATCTATCTCAGAATTTTGAAGTAATCTCTCAAGTTATAAACTATAAACCTAAGCATTTCTTCTTCACATTTGCTTTTCTTATGTCTGCACAAAGGACAATCACACCACAGAGTGCATAGAATAAACAGAAAAAGGATACATTTTTCAAGAACACAGAGGTTACCATTCTATAAGACTAATACATAATTTCTTTGTAGACTAGAAGATAACATTATCATGACAATAGATAGACTGTTGCAAGTTTGCAACACAAATATTTAGATAGATGTGCCAGTCATTGTTTGATTTCCCAATCTGTAAAGCCAGATTTTTGAGACCCACAGATTTTTTATCACATTGCAATATAAAAATACTTTGACTTTTATTCAGCTCTGTCATTAGAAATTGCCTGCATTAGCTTTAATGTCCATGCTACTTTCATGAGGAGGATACACCCGCCCCTTGCTTTCCTTCCTCATCTGAGCTAATCTTCTAAGAATTACACCTGTAGCATTGTAGTGTCTGGTACACTTGGTTCATGTAGTCCCCAGTCTTTATCAGAGGTCTAGAGGAGTATGGGTCTATTGTGAAGCATGACACTGATTTAGTGTAATTGCTAATTTTTGCTGCACGGAGTTCCAATATCCAAAGATTTATCTCAGTTATTGTCAGTGAAATCTCTCTTTTTAAAAAAATGTAAAAGATGAGGTGCTTTTTAATTATCTTTTTTTTTTCCACATGAAACAGAAGCAAAGATTTAGATTGAAGAAAATATGAGAATGAAAGATTAAAAATCCGTGTGTTGGTTACATTGTTGGAAGACTCTGATTTCCCTGGCTAAGAAGGTTAGAGAAACCTGAACAAGCTTCAGATCCACTATCCATCACTTCTTATCACTAAAATGACTTTTAAAGTGCAAAGCTGCATGTTTGGTTTTGAGGTTTTTTTTTCCTCAAGTGTATGTTCCAGCTAGAATTACAGTTTTGTTGATATGACTTTATACAGTGGATTAGACAGAAGAGCAGTACTGTGTAACTTTAGCTCTGGAGACCAAACTTATTTATGGAACTTCTGGCAACAGAGATAAAAGTGAGAACACAAACTATTGAATGAGCACAGAGGAGTATGTGCTTTGGAGCTGCAAAGGAAGTTACCTTGCTGTCTACATTCTTGAGCTCAGCAGAGTTCCTTTCTTTTCTAGTCTTTCCAGAGTTTTTTGCCATAAAAGCAAGACAAGATCACCTGTGTCAAATGGTTAAAGACAAGCATGCACAGCAACAGCTATTCCTTTTTAATGCTGAACAAGAACTAATAAGCAAAATAAGCTTACCCTGGAACTTGCTTTCCTTGTTTTCTCAAGTGTCTGTATGGATGAAGCTGCTGAAGACAAAGTATGGAAGTCATGGTAGACAGTACATATGCAGAGAAATGTACAATCTGTTTGCATTAATAATTTCAGCTATCTTCCAATATCAGAGATGTCTGCTAAGAACAGTGTACAATATAGTTGTCCCAAAGCTGATAAATTGAGACTTTCTGGTTAGTTATCCATGGGGTTTTTTTATGCTGGAAGTTCATATTGTCTTTCTTACACAGGTTGTGGTTTCCTATCTCAAGCAGCAAGGAGAGCAGCATCTGAGGACTTGTAATCTGAATAGACAACTTAGTGCAAGAGGAATAGCTCTTTTCATATTCACAGGCTTTAACTGCCTGATGGCTTGTGATGAACTGTGAAACCCAGCCTGTGCTTATGGCCAGTTAATAGCACATTTCTTTCATTGCCTGCATGGTCAAATGAATATTGGTTTTATATTTCAGTATGCTGATTTTATTTGGAGAAGAACAGAGGGCAGTAGTAACAAAGTTAGCTTAATATTGGGATCATACTTGCACGTGCTTGTTTAGCTGTCAGCCTTTCATTATACACACACATCCTCCCTTTCCAATCTATTTTTGCACTAACAATCTTAAACAACTTTGCTTCATGAATGTTGATACTAGATAGTGATGAAATAGTTGCCAGGCTTAGTAAAGACTGGAATAATTGTTTATCCTTCTTCGGGGGGGTGAATGGACTTCTCAAGCTCCAGGGTAAAATAGTCTGCTATCATACAGATCTGTCGTTTTGATGTGCTCAAAGCACTTCATTTTACAGGCTGCAGTGTGTCAACAACTCCCAATGAAGGCAATAGGAACTGAAATACATTGCTCAGAAATACAACATTTAGTTTAGATTAACTTCTGAATATTGAAATATGCAACCTGAGTACAGATAAATTTTTAATACTCTACAACTGACTTCACCCTGAATCAGTGGGGATATATTCTTCTGTGATTCAGATACACTCCTATTATGCATTACATATGAAAACACAATTACATCAGTGGGGAGAACAGACTCATTCCTTGTTTATTTTACATGTAATTTAATTCTCCTGCCAACAACCTATAAAAATCTCTTTCACAGATCCTGGTTTACTGTGGTTTTACAATTTACAGCTTTATTAGAGCTAGGTAATATAACAGGTCTTAACATTTTGTGGTTTCTTAGGTTAGATTTCTGAGAAATGTTGAAACATTGTGCTTTTCAAATGCAACAAAATCTCCAGAAACTATATAACATTCTGTTTATTAACAAATCAACCACAGACTTCATGAATGAAATATTACTTTTCCCAACTCCTTTTACAAATGTTTTTTCTTTTCTTAATGTTCCCCCCCCACCCCGCCCTTCCCCTCTACCCTAACCCTATCCCTAACCCTAACCCTAAAACTAACGCTAACCCTAACCCTACCCCTAATCCCTAACCCCAACCCTAAACCTAGCCCTAACCCTAACCCTGACCCTAACCCTAACCCTAAC
>JANHGN010000426.1:30233-50006 GCA_024605025.1 Megaceryle maxima | reverse complement strand
GCCAGACCTAGCATGGGGTTGTCCAATCCCTCAAAAGCCACCATATTCCTTGTTCCACAAGGAATTCCGCTACACTTGGCCTCATTTAACTTCATGACGTTGGCATGGGTTCACCTCTCAAGCCTGTCAAGATCCCTCTGTATGGCATCCCTTCCCTTCAGTGTGTTGACCACACCACATAGCTTGGTGTTGTCCGCAAACTTGCTGAGGGTGCACCCAATTCTGCTGTCCAAGTCACTGACAAAGATGTTAAGCAACACTGGTCCCAGTACCAATTCCTGAAGAATGCCACTCATCGCTGGTCTCCACTTGGACGCTGAGCCATTGATTGCAACTCTTGAAGTGTGACAATTCAGCTAATTCCTTATCCACCGAGTGGTCCATCCATCAAATCCATGTATTTCCAATTTAGAGACAAGGATGTCATGCAGGACAGTGTCAAATTGTTTGCACAAGTCCAGGTAGATAACATAGGTTGCTCTTCACCTGCCTAATGACACTGTAACTCCATTGTAAAGGCCACCAAATTTGTCAGGCATGATTTGCCCTTGGTGAAGCCATGTTGGTTGCCACCAGCCAGCTCCTTATTTTTCATGTGCCTTAACAGAGCCTTCAGGAGTATCTGCTCCATAATCTTATGAGGCACAGAAGTGAGACTGGCCTGCTGTTTCTCTGGTCTTCCTTTTTTCTCTTTTTGAAAATGGGGGTTATGTTATCCCTTTTCCAGGCAGTGGAAACTTCATGAGATGGCTGTGACTTTTCAAATATCATGGAAAGCAGCTTAGCAACTTCATCTGGCAGTTCTCTCAGGAGCCTTGAATAAGAATTTTACAGTTCACCTTACTGAAATTGGACTAAACTTGTGCTCTTCAGTAGTGTGAATTAGGAATAGGGCTGGGGGAAGAAGATGAAAAGCCAGACAAAGAGAACGTGGAACTAGGAATATGCCTCATCTTTGAACTGTATCATGGAAATCTTAAGAAGATGAAAATTAACATGGTAACAAAGATAAATTAAGTTTATGAAGAACACTAGATCGAAGCCATCTTTTCTCCCAATCAATAGAAATCCCTTTGTAAATTAACATAGACAGTGGTGTATTACCTAGACAGTCTGTGGATGTTAACTCCTTCAGGTGACATTCTACACAGCAGGTCACCAGGTGAGTTTCTTAATCTCATGAAATCAATGCATCTCTGAAAGGAGAAGGCATGTATAGGTATTGGAGATGTGCGTATCTAGGGAACTAGCCTCCTTCTTGCCTTCTTTTAGTTCACAGAAACAGTTGACACCATTGATAGGTTCATACTCATGACTGGGATTATTATCTCTAGAACAATACAATAAAACTCAGAAGTGGATAAATGTGTACGCACATAATGATTATTCATTAACATTAAAAAAATCTACTCATTTTGATGAAACAGGAAAGACGATTATTGCTTACTAGTCAATGTTACTGTATCTAAGAAGATGTTATAAATTTACTGCTTCCCAATTATACACGCTCTTATGCTTTTTAATCAGTTTGTTTACAGAGTTGCAAGATTTTGGTACTTAACAGTGCCATCTTCACCATTACAGTGTTGTAAATGACATATGGATGTTTCCTTCACCTCATTAGGCATGGGACTTTTCAACTTAAGCAAAAAAGGGAATTGTGCAATGAGTGTGTAAGAAATGGCTATTGTGTAGCTCAAATCTTGCATGGTAATAAGATCTGGAAAGACCTGTCTAGAGGGCAGAAGTGTTGATTATTCCTCATGTCTCTGTGCCCCTCCTTTGTCTCCTTGCAGATATGCTTTAACAAAAGGAATAGGTAAGTTCTGCATAGGTGGGACTCTGTCTTTTCTTTAGTTAAATGCTCCTGCTGACTGCACCATCAGGGGGGAGGATGGCAGGCACCACACTAATTCTAGCTCATGGGGTTCATGCAAATCAACACCACTTCCTGTGGAAATTGGGAATGCCACCCAGATATCTCAAGAGTATAAAGGGACAGAAAAATATTGATCGGTGTGCACCCACCACCAAAGAACTAAAGACTTGGCTTGATCCAGTGAGACACCTCTGGATCCACGGGTGGAGATAACCTTTCCTCTTTATCTTACTCTTTCTCTCTCTTACTCACTCTCTTATTCCCCCTGTCTTTTCCTCTTTTCTAATAACTCTTACTTTTCCTTGAAATTTAGTCGTGACATCAAATAATCACCTACAAAAATAACACTTTTATCCATACTGTTTGTTGATTGTTTCATTAGGAAGAACTAATAAATTGTTTTGTTATTGTTCCTCAGAGTCATTGTTGTGACTCTGCCACCCCAGCGTCCCTGCCGTGCAGGGACAGCCTCTTCTGCATAATCACAAAGATTTGCTTCCCTTGTTGTCCACTGAGTGGGACAAGACAGTGTCTTCCTGCATTACATCAGTATTTAAATTCATTAAGACTTCACATCTTTTAATTACTTCTAATAAATTGAGAAAATACTACATAATTCCTCATGCTAGATCCAACAACAACAATTCACTTGGGTTTAATTTCACAATCTTGAAGACCCATTGATTCATTTTGATTTCCTTAGAAAAATGTCTTACGGTGGTTTTCTTCACATTTTTCCTATTTAATTCCCAGAAGGGTTATTTAATTGTCTACAAAGTAATTTATAGCTTAGTTTTATAATATCAATACTCAAACTAGCACTTAAAAACTTCTTGAAAAAAAAATACATACATAGTACTAAGACTTATTTCCTGTAGAATACTTTATATTTTTAATTCTTTCCCTAAGGTTTTGATTAAACTGAAATTAAAATTATCCAGCTGCCATGTTCAATTGTCTTTTTTTGGTATGCTAATATACCTCTTACTGAAAAAACCACCATACTGTACACGGTTTTGTAATATTTTTTTGTTTTTTATATTTAGACAGAATTATGATATACCAAAATAGGCCTCCCCTACAAGTGTCAGGATCTGCTAAAATCACAAAAGTCCTCTCTGTGTCTGTGTTCACAGAAAGTTAAATCATGCAGATAAATGCTTTTTCCTCTACAGGATCTTTTATAATGGGAAGTCAATTTAATAGTTACCTAGACAATAAGCTTGTGGCATTCTACATAGTCCTTTACAGATAATCTTGTCTAGAAAATCTGAAGACTTTTGATAATGATATTGTCTATGAGTAACAAAACTACAGTATTTAAATGACTTTCTCTCTCTAAGAGACCAGGGACTTCCTAGGGGGTGAACACACTGTCAAAAGGTTTCCTATTCTTTGTCTTGATCTTAAAAAAAAAATAAGGTCTAGTGCAAGGTGGGTTTATGGTAGCTTCTAAAACCAAATTTTTTGGTCATCCAACTTGTGCTTCTGGAACAGAAGTAGTGCGGGTGAAGTCAGAAAAAAAAGCCCTGTGAGAGTAGAAGGATCCTTAAACTGAGAAAACAAGTAGAGTCTGAGGGGTTTATGACACTGTGGAAACAGGAGTTGTCAACCAGTTTGATAAGAATGATTTTTCTTCACCTCATTATCTCAACAGTATTCATCTTTTAGAGCTTCGTTAGAAAACCTTCAGGAACATGAAACTGCTTAGGTTTTTTCTCTTTAATTCATTTATTAAACTGTCTTTCTCTCAACCCATGAGTTTTATTGCTTTTCCTTTTTCTATTCTCTCCCTTGTCCTGTGGGGCAGAGTAATCTAGTGGCTGTATGGAGGCTCAGCTGCTGGCTCAGGTCAACCCACTGCACCAAAGCAATGTGTCCCTGCAGTTTCCCACTTATGCCTCTGCAAGTCCACATGAATATGCACAACCTTATCTCTACTAGCAGAACCCCATTCTTGAGCAGGAAGTCTGCCAGAATGAATGCACTTGACTTTAGACCTACCTTTGCAGGAGAAAATGTGAGTTTACATTCCAGCTTAGTGTAACAGTAAAGGCTGAGAAAAAATTATATTTATGAGGAGCAGAAAAATGACAGTGTGCATCATTTCCTGTGTCTCCACTTATAGCCTAATAGTGTATCACAAAGTCATTAATAAGGAAAATTAATTAGTTCTAAAAATAAATCCTTCCTTTTCCTATAAATTTGGCAATAAAAGTGCTGCAGGCCAAAGTTAGCTCTCAGGCCAGTATGCTTCATTTGAGCTTAGAGAGCAATAGATATCTAAATCCTGCTATACACCTATCAGAGTAGGATATAATAGAAAGATAAATTAAAATTAAAAAAAAAAAAAAAAGACAATATTCTGTAAAGAAATAAAAAAGTTTGTCTAGTTTTGCCTGCCTGCTTATTCCTGTTCATCTTTGTGCTGTACCTGTTCTTTACCCTATGAGCATCAAAGCCAAGGCCATGTTTCAACTAGTTATTAGAATGATGTGATCAAGAGTGACTAAACTGCAGGATATGATATTGCCCTTCTTTTTCCCCTAAATAATCTGGGGTTCTGGGACCAAAGCCTAGCATTTGCAGCAAAGTAGTTTATAACTTCAAGGTTCATTTTTGGATTTGGATTGCTATGGAGTACTATATTTAGATGCCCCTGAGAAGGTTGGTTGCTCAGACTGTCATTCACTGTCTAGCAGTACTGTTTCAGTAAGTTGTTTTGTCTGGGAATCATCCTGCAACTAATACAATTTTTAGGGACAACAACCTGTTTTTTAATCTCATTTCTTCTTTGAAATTAAATTACTGTTTGGAAGCAATATAAGCCAGCTACATTCTCAATGAAATTTTCCTCCCTTTTACCTATTTCATCCATGTAACTCCTCTATGGTGCTTTCTATATACACTGTTCCTCAATTATCTTGGCATGTTTGGTAGCACTCATCAACAGAAAATAAACATGGTTTTTTCTGCAGCTTCTGAGAATTTAAATAAGTCCCTTAGGCAGTGCAGGTAGTGCACAAAAATCTTAATAAATGGAAAAAAGCTGCTTTAAAAAATTATGAGTTCTGTTTCAGTGAGGGCAACAAGCACTGAGGAATAGCCTCCTTGAACTATATGGATACTCTCCCAGGAACCTGTGATGTAAAATAAGGATCACTCATTCCCTATGAAAAGTCGGGAAATTGATCTTTGCTATCTGACTTAACATATTGTCAGTAAACCATTAAATTGCACAGATGTATTAGTTTTCTATACTGTGACTGTCTTCTGCATATTAGATAAATAGTGGAAACTAGGAATTGGCAAACTGGTTCAGATAAGAAAAGATGGGAAATCTGTGTTCTTACTAACACATGCATTCCTGAAGTTTTTCTGTCTGTGGGAAAAAGCAATTTGACCATATTCCTTTGTTTGTCTCAAGATGGTAAAAAATTTCCTTATGGATTGATCATATGAACTTTATGAACAAAATATAAGGAAGGCAATCATTTTACTGCTTGTCATGCATGCACATGACAGATGTTGTAAGAGATTCCTCAGATGAATACAAACTGGAAGAAAACATAATTTTGATTCTCTGAAAATATTTTTTTTAAAAAAAACCCTTAAATTTGTGAAAGATTTTGCTTTTTTTCACCTAAAAGTGCTACATTTTCAGATTTTGGCAGTACCTGAAGAATGCAAGAGTTAGCAGTGTTTCAGAGAAGCATTTATGTCTATGGTGGTTTTACTCAGCTGAATAAAGCTAACCTTTTATGATTTATGAATCTCTAGTGAGTGAACAATTTTGACTTAATTTAGCACTAGTATCTAGAAAACGTAAGGCTATTGTTTCTTTTTGTTGTCTCTTAATGAATAAAAAGAGAAAGCCAATGAAATTGAAGGAGTACATATTTAAATTAATAGGAAGAAAGTAGTAATTTAGAGGAATCAGGGAATTACAGGTGTCATATTTTTAACAGAATTCAGAAAAAACTAATGGTAATATTGTTAAGGGAACAAATCAACAATTATATTAAGAATTATAGTTCTGTTTACAAACACAGAATAAATTTATATCCTTATACTGCAGGAAATCAGCCAATCATCTGCTGAGTTTAGAAAGAAAGAAAATGCTCTCCTCTACTGATTTTTCAAATCTTTTTTCATCTGCATGTGGCTTTTTGCTTCTTCTGAGGCATCTGGTACTGGCCGCTATTAGAGATGGGTTGGATGGAAAGCGCAAATTAACCAAATTGGGCTGGCTGTTCTTACATTCCTATGACATCTGGTGTTTCTGCCATGTTACTGATATGCCATTTTGACAAATTACATTACATCATGTGATAATAACTAGCAACATCATAAAATGTAAGCGATGTAATCTGAAGTGACTCCGCCAATTTAAAGCAATCTGTTATTTTGTATCATCTGTCTGTTACCAATTTAAAAAGCTGGGAGCAATAAAAAAACCCAAACAGGTTATTTTAAGTCCAGATCTAACCTCTAAAATATATGATGGTTTTCTACTCTGACAGGTTTACTTCTATAAATGCAGGTGTGAACTACAAGCCATGAACGATGACTTAAAAACAAGTAAACAAAATGTAAACTCCTTCATGAAGAAAAGATCTGGCAGAAATTAATTTCCTGGCAGCATAAGTTTATCATGATTATATTCACTAATTTCAGCTCTGTTCATTCAAAGCAGAGAATGAGATCATGTGATTCTCTGAATGCCAAACATGATTTGAACTGATTCAAAATTGATTATGCTGAAGGATTTTGAGGACTAGTAGCTTAATTCCTGAAATGGAAATATAATAAAAATGAAGATGCTAAGCCAAAGGACTGTTATTTTAATTATAGAGGTGTACCATGATATTTTAAAAAAGGCTAATTTGACAAACTCCTTTTTTTTGCAATGGGCTATTTGTAGTACACTTGAAGATTCAGATTCCTTTGACTTACTTGTCCAGCTGTGGTTTTCTAAGTAGCAGATTGATTTAGAACTGATTTTAATGGAAAACTGCATCCAGAGATGTCAAAGTACATAGTTATGGAAAACATTACAGTGGAGGTCTAGAGCCTCTGATTCAGCTGCTTTTCTAATAATAGGTTTAGAAGTGTATTTTTTTGGAAGGATGTAGGTGAAATGGAAAGGAATGGCTCTGTCTTTTCTAGTGAGTGGGCAGTGATAGAGCTGTAAAATAAACCTACTCTCATCACAGTTGTATCTATAATCCTGAGTTAAATTGGAGCACTTAGAGAATAGTCACTAAACAAACACTTCTATCAAATGCATATAATGCAAAAAAATATGGACACAAACTAAATATTTATGCTTTATAGATTTAAAAAAAAAAAACCAAAAAACAGGTAAACTGAGCACTTATTAGAGACATTTATCATTGATTGTTTTTTGCTCCAAATTGCTTTTTAAATAGAAGACATGGAGAAATCTACCCCTATTATTATAAATAGGTGATATTATCTAATATTTGCAACAGGCTGACTGGAGAACAAGAATTCCATTTTCTGAGAAATGTGGAAGTTCTCACAACTGCACATTTGTTTATTGATCAGAACAAAATCTAGATAATATTTTCATGTTAATGGGATCATATACATTCTTGATAGTCTGGCAGAAGTAGAAACTGTGACATTGGTGACAAATCATGTATTTGTTAAAATTCTGTTTTGCTGTAGATTTGCATATCCCGAGTGAATATTGTAACCAGTGAAACACTGTGTATATGAAAGATTATTTCCAGAAATGCTTTGAATTTTGTTTTTTTTTTTTTTCTCCACTAATTCATTATATATATGAAAAAAAAAAAATATTGGACACTTTGTTTTTTCTTTGTGAAAAATTAGGGTAGGCATGTGAAAAGAAATGGGAAAAAAAAAAATCAAAATATGACTAGGGTCTATCCAAGGGACAAAAAAACTAAATTACACTGTTAATGAGTTCTTTAAATGAAATTTGTGTATGTTTGGGATGTAGGTGTGAGAGGGGAAACAGCAAAGATTAGATCAGGTAACTCCCAGCTCTTTGTGAAGGCAGTGAGTCTATCCCTGGTATCCTAAATTAAAATTCCATGTGCTAGTTTGGGAGGTTAAAAGGTAATTCCTGACAGAGTTGGACTAGGTGTCATTAAATATTCAGAAGCAAGGCTTTTTCCACAGAGTACACACATAAGGGATGGGGGGAAGAGGGAAATGAGATTTGCCTTTCTAGTGTTTTATAAGCATTGTGCTTGTATGCACATAACCTAGCTATCTTTTTTTTAGAGATTCACTTTTGGTAAAACTATATGTCATTGAGAAACAAAATGTGCCATGAGAAATTTCTGACCGAACAAAACCACTGGGGACAATTGCTAAACAACAGACTCCTGGTGCACTCCACAACATAGACAACTAGGTGTATTCTTTCAGTTGCCTTCTTCAGCCTTCATTGGCTGAAGAATGTACAAAGAATATTACTCTTTATCAGGAGATGTCGGAATTCAGTATAAAAGGATTCTGCACCAGAACTCTTTAAACAATATTAAATGGACTGCCTTAACAACAATATAGCCACAGATATATATATATTTTTTTTTTTCTTTTTTTTTTCTTATTATTAAAAACAAACCAGAAGAGATTACCTTCTAGAAATCTGGAGAATGTCAGGCAGGTCTGCCATAGGTCATTAATGTTACATGTACAAATAGCATGGGATTTGCCCCATTCAGACAAGACACCTTAGGCTCCTTTTATGGTAAATTAACGAAAACAGATAACTCTTGCAGGTGAGTTATTTTTCATAGGCACCTACCTTAGTGGGAATTGCATTATCACTCCTCCAGGCATCTCTTTCATTCCACTGACTTGTAGGGCAACCAGGTGGACATTAGAAACCTAAGTTAAACCTGATGAATCCAAAACCATGTATTGAATCATTATAGTCCAGAGACTAGGAGTCTAAGTGCTTCTAAGCACTTCTACGTGCTTTGATTGCTTCTGAAAGTAAGAAAGTTAAGTTAGACAAGTTTTATGAGGTCTATTGAATATTAAATTATATCCCTATTAGAGAATGCTCTTATAGTAACTACCCCTTATGTGAAGGATTGTCTTTTGTCTTGTATTTTAAAATAAGTACATCAAATGGAATTCTTGTTTGAATACTTTTAAACCTCTGTGTGCTTTTGGTTTGATGTTTTGAAAAGGAAGCTCTTGTTACAATAGGGGGAATTTTTTTTTTTCCCCCTATTTTTCCTTTCCCTGAGACATCTATAATTGTATTTAGGGTATCTCAGAAAAAGTTTAAACCAGAGATCAAGAGTTTAAACTAGTTTTCTTTTCTTCATTTCTTTAAGATGTGTGTATGATACTTATATAGAAATATTACTAAATATTTATACATATGGCTTGTGATCTGACATGTGTAGGAAAGAATATTAAATCTTTATAAAAAAATTATGATCGGATATGAAGGAAAATTACATTATCATAAGACCAGTGAGAAAGTGTAGAATTAATGCTGAAAATTTACCCTCAAAAAACAAAAAATCTCTATTAAAAATGCATTTCTACATGTACCTGTGCAAGAATTGCTACACTTTCATTAGGATTGTCTGAGCATAAAAAGTATTCCTTAAAAAACAAAGAAATTACAGTGCTAAATTACTATAAGCATGGAGGATTTAAACAATGGCTTAAACCAGTAAAATTGTACCTTTGCCTATGAAAATCAGTGAAGAAAGTATTCTGATATCATGGGGATTCACATATACTGTTGATAATTTTAACACAGAAAGGCTCAAGGACTCCACCTCATGAATGGGATTTGGTCTCAAACTGTAACTAGTGTTTACTCCTGAGTTTTAAGCTTGTCTTTGTTTTCTAGCATACTGGTGCTAATAGTGCTGTTAAAGATACAGTGTCTCCTCCTTAATCTTAAGAGAGTCTATAATGCAAAGATGTTTACACATGTATAGGCATACCTAAAATTCAGAGAAGTTCTTCATATATCTAGAAAGGTTTGAGGTTCATTATCTATTCATATGATTAACACTGAGAAGATCTATATTGGACTACTCAAAAATGCAATTTGTTAGAATGCAGAAATACCTAGAATACAAAAGCATGAAATGCAAGACTTATTTTATGCCACCATTTATATTTAATGATGTGTGGTAATGTCTCTTTACTTATTGTGAAATTATGTACAAAGACATGTAACTAAACTGCCTACTAAACCTACTAAGCTCTACATCTATGAATCTGAAACACAATTTGAAACAATATTAAATCAATGTATAAAATTATTGTTTAGTAACAGTAAGTAAAATCAACTAAAAGCAACACAGATATTGGACTCTCTCCTGTATGTGAGCAGATGAGTTAAGTCAAAGAAAAAAACAACCATACCACCATGTTAATCTCATAGTAAGAATGCACATTTTGAGAGGACTCATAGTGACCAAGACAACTGATCTAAGAAAACATGCAGAGTAGAAGAGAGCTTTCAGTCTAAACTGAATAAAAGAAAAGAAAGGGATGAAGCAGAAAAGGAAAATTCAAGTTTGAATCCAACTGACATTACCTCTCTGCCCTGATCAGAAAATCTTCTTTGCTGTTGATGCCAGTATGAGCAGTAATTTCTTCCAGCCTTGACTAAGAAATGACTGGATGACGCATCTGAAAAAGGCAATCTGTTCTTACCCCCTTTCTCTTGCAATCCCAGTCTTAATCTCAAAACTCTTCAGTAAGAGTTCTGGGAATATGAAATAAATGCCTTTCATTTACCACTCAAATTCCACCTGCCTATGCAGACACCTATCTGCACTGAGCATGGAAGTAAGCAACAGATTCGCTTGGGTCATTGAAAAGCTTGTTGCTACAAATTATCTGCTCATAGCTTTGAGCTAAACTATCCCTCTGAAACACTCGTCCATATGTATTTCACTCACCAATGTACTCTCCAAGAGTTACTGCGCTTACATGCATGACTTTCGTTCTGAGGTTTGTTTGCCTGTATGATGACTGATCACAAGGAGTTGTATCAGATCAGACATGTACGCTTTGGAAGATTCATCAAAGACAGAGATGCTATGAATGCCTCATCATCCTGAGGAATCAGCATGGTGTCCGTATATAAATTAATAATAATAACAAATGTAAAGATTCTATTGCGTTGTGCAGCCAACTTGAGTGAACATCTTTCAGAGACAGCAGCCTGGGGAAAAATCATGACAGTATTCATGGTCACAGGCAAACCTACATTAGTCTTGGAAATTTTGGTGTGTATGTCAGTGCCTACCTACACTGTCAGATATTTAAAACAAATTGATCATGAATTAACAGAAGCCCAAGTATAGATCAGTCACTGTCTGTAAATTCGAATAATGAAAAAAAAATTGAGGAAAACATGATATTTTCAAGAACCATGCCCAAACACACTAAAGGGTGAAATCCATCAGAGAAATTATGTGTTCTAAGCTGTCAGATTACTGTGATCATTTTTCCAACTGCATATGTCTTTAGGTTTTTTTATTTCTTTTAACACAAGCTTTTCTACTAACATGTTTTTTTACCTTGAAAAAGAAATGCAGAAAGCAAAATGAAGGATGTTGAGAATAATTCTAAATAGAAGCACAGTGAGTCAGGTATAGAGTAAAAATATCTTTCAGATGCTCCTGAGAATGTATTTTAGATACTCCTGATTTACTTGTTTGGTGCTGTAAGTATGGATCTTAAATTATTTTTTTTTCTATTTGCTATCACCAAGCTCCTTAATAATTTGTGTTGTTCTCTGGACACTAGGAATACAGGAAAACTGTGTCTTTCATGAGCTAAATTTCTCTGTAAAATCACAAACTTTAAAAGAATTGCTGGAGGGCTTGTGCCTTTCAGCACAGCACCTACAGAAGTGGGAAGGAAGAAGTTTGCTGAAGTAACTCAGAGCAACTCAGACAGGATTTTGTCTATGTGAAAACTGCATATAACGAAATAATGGGATTAAAGGGGATGTATTCTATCATTCTCAATTGTGTGGAAAAAATTCACATTAAATATTTTTTGAATTGTCATAGTGAATATGTTGTTCATTTAGCAAAATGTCTACATAGTTCAATTTATGCTGAGGACAGTTCTAAAATGTTAAAAATAAAAATATTGGAACATAAAAGTGCTGTGAGAAATGATGACATAAAACCCACAGTATCACATCACTTTAATAGTTTGAAACATTTGGTGTCCCTAATGTAGCTCCAGTTGCAATAGATCATGCACTGTAATTAAAGAGGTGAGGTAATTGATAAAGAAGACCAGGACAGAAATAGGCTTTCTGGATTTATAATTTTGAAATCAGTTCCTCAGTTTGAAATGAATGAAGAAATGGAATTATAGAAGCATTTGGAGAATATATGAAAAGGGAAAGACTGAATCTTATTGAAGAAAGACAGGTCTCTGATGGACCTTAAAAAGAACAGTTATTTCAGGTCATACCAAGAGATCACCATCTGCATCATTCCACCCCCAGCAGCCGGCAGTAGAAGATGCCTATAGAACAGGAATGGGTCAGAGTCAGCAAGACATTATGGTACTTTCCAGAGCTGTCTCCTAGCTCCCTGTCATTGCTATCTCAATAAGTTCCTGTTACAGAGCTTGTATTTATTAGTCTCAGTAATCTTTATTTTCCCTGTTTATCCACGGGGGTTTTTTTGCATCCATGTAAATGATTTGCTCCCTATAGCAAGGAGTACTAAAACATAAATAAATGAGTGAAGAAGCAGCCCTTTCAGTTTGTTTTAAATATCAGCTTCAATTTTGATCATTTCTATATATTTTATTAGCTGGAGAGGAAGAACAATAACTTTCTGTTCACTTCCTTTCTGTCATTCCTGCATTTTATCATACTGTTGTTCAGCTGCCTTTTTCTCATCTTGGAAAGATCTGGTTTACTTGACCATTCCCCACAAGCAATGTGGGAGAAATTACTCCTCTATCAATCTCAAGTTCTGTAAATACATCTAAGAATGCTAAGGTAGCTTCACTTCAGATTCATTAGTTATAAGTCTTACCTGTGGGTGAAATATGTGATTTTATGGACTTCAGAATATACAGCCATTTTCCAGGAAATCTGTCTCAGAGATAATATATCCCCTGTTTTCTATTCACCAAGTAATTTCACTATTTTTTCCTCTCAAACATTTCATTCATACAATCAGGGAACAGAAGACAGGACTATTTAACTAGGGTCACCTGTCACTCATCAATAGTAGATAACATGCATCAGAGTCAAAAGGAGCATTCAAAAGCTGGCATTTCCTTCTACTAGGCTTTTTGATCAAAGCTAGCAAGACATTGAGGCTGAGAGATTTATTTTACTTTGGGAACATTGGTGAATTTGAAAGAAGAGAGATATTTTTCTTTAGTTATTTATGCAGAATAATTTAATTAGTTCTTGGCAAGCACATAGTGAGCCTGGGTGAACATTTCATCCTCCCTTTTGCATGCCTTAACAATCCACACCCCCTTATATGTTGCAGGCTTTCCTAAAAATCTTGGAGGAAAACCTATTCTACAATAGCAATGTCAAAAGGACTATTGATATTTTCCCTTTCTTATGTTTTTATGTTTGGGGTTTTTTTATGTGCAAATACAGTAGATGTCTGTAATAATGTATGCATACAAATTGTATGTGTAGTGTGTGCAAACTTTATGTAATTGCATATGCATTATACACAAAGTATTTACCAGGTTACCTACTCTGGTAATATAACAATATTTTGAGGTCAAATAACATGAAAATAAAATAGACCTGTATTTTTTAATTTAGTTGCCTTCTCCATGGCTATCAATCTTATTTCTTACAGCACTGTCATTTCTTTTAGGGCTTCTCAAATCTTCCTGGCTTTTTGTACCAGCATTATTACTAGGAATTGACTACTGAATTCACTGAAAATCGAACTTAAGGTCATGTTTCACTTTTTCATCATAACATCCCAAATAAACACCCTTCTTTCCAAGGCTGTCTGTCATTTTTGCTGTGTTTAGAGTTAACTTTGCCTGGAAAAGTCACCTTGAAGCTCATTCAGCTTGCTTTTAGAGAAGCACAGTGCGCTTAGTTCCATAATTCATTCTTAACATGAATTGTGCTTTATATCCAATATGACTCATGCACAGATCAGCTGTCACCAGCTGCTAGAGACTATTACATTCAGAGGAAAGTAAAGGAACTGCTACCATAGTTAGACAAAATTTAAATTATTTAACTGTAACATTAATAAGTGCTCACTTAGGAAATAAAAACTTTGTCTAACCTTGATTTAACTTATTTAACTACAGTCTGAAAATAAATTCCACTTCTGTTTTCAAGGTATGGCCATTTGTAAATGTGTGTCTACTTCCTCTTCTGTGAGATGCTATTGTAAATTGTGGTGAAATTCTACATTCTAAGAATACTCTGTGTTGGAAATGCATCAGGGTTTAATATGAGGTTATTTCATGTAAAGGTGAAATATTGGCACACTGTGGGATAATGCCATTAAGAGAAGCAGGACGCCAAACCAGACAAATGTCTGTCAAAGGTCTGAATGAATCATCCTATAAAACATCCACAAGGCTTTGACGTGCTCATTGGTCCTGTGTTTTAATTAAAAAAAACACAAACAACTGTAATACTGGCAAACTGAAAGAAGGAAGTTTTATTGACTGTGAGCTGCTCTGCTGTTTTCCTACATAAATTCTGCCATCTCCCTGGTTTGTCAGTCTCCTGCTGGTGGTGTTATATCTTAAATAGGAGATATAAAAACCTGAAGGAGATATAAAAACACTGCTACTGTAAAAAATAAGCATGCCTAGTTTGATTGCCTTGTGTATTGACTAACTTTAGAAAGCCCCAAATATTACTACCTTCTTTTATTACCGTATCACTTGGCAAAAATACAAACTATTGTGTTCTTTTTGCACCTGTTTCACTATTACTTCTTTCCAGCCAGTCTTTGAGTTACTATGCATGACATTCTTTTTAATATTTGTCAGTCTCTTTGTGTGAGTCTTGCTCTTTTTAGTGTATCCTATGGCTTGTAAAGGAAAGCATTTTCAACCCAATTCCAGAACTGGTATCTATATCAAGGTCCTATGCCTATTTTGTTTCTTAAAAGTCAAGCTGAGAGCATCTGGGACTATGCTCTTGTAAATACTTCTTAACTGATTTTTGTGATAGCTTCTTGAAGACTCACCAAGGTGATGTTAAAATTGGCCATTATTAGAAGAGCTCGAATAATTTAGGAACTTCCCATGTACGTTTGATAAGCTCACTACTGAGATAGGTTCTCAGAAAAGATACTTGTACAGGATTGAAATCCATATATTTGTATTGTGCATTAATCACCCCTTGCACAACTATTCACTTTCTGTATTAAAAGCTATATGTAGACTATATTTATGTTTTTTAGAATGTAACCAAGAGTTCAATTTCCCCTCATTTGTCAAATAGGTTTTCTCACTTAATGTAAAAGAGTTTGACCAAAGTTAAAGAAGATTCTGGTGCCAGAGTTAATAATTAATTATTCTCCAAAGAATCTATTTAACATTTAAAAGAGCATCTCTCTCTTTCAGGTTCACCCTTTTATTTTAAAAGATTTTAAAAAGAAATGATTGCCCATGTCCAGCTCTGCTTCCAAACCAAATTTTTATCAGTACAATACACAGGATTTTGTATTGTATTTTTTTCTTATGCTGTAACAAATACCAAATTCTTCTGACATGCTTTTTTATATATATATATTTCTGTAATAAGAATAACTTAATAATTATTTTTACAATGCTCTAATTTACAATATTATGAAAAAAAGTGAGATTGTTCTACTTTTTCCATTTAAGTAAGGACAACACCATGCATCAGTATGTACTGGGGGCTGTCTGGGAATGCAGCTATGCAAAATAATACCAGGGGGTCTTGGTGGACCAAGCTGAACATAAGCAAGCAATGTGTCCCTGTGGCAAAGACGGTGAATGGCATCCTGGGCTGCATTAAGAGGAATATAGCCAGCAGGTCAAGGGTGGTGATGCTTTCCCTCTACTCAGCACTGGTGAGGCCAGACCTGGAGTGCTGTTTCCAGTTCTGGGTTCCCTGGTACAAGAAACATGTCAAGCTTCAGTAGAATGTTCAACTAAGGACCACGAAGATGGTTAAGAGACTGGTACCTTTCATATGAGGAAAAGCTGAGTGAGCTGGAAGTGTTCAGCCTGGAGAAGAGGAGGTTCAAGGGTGTTTTCATCAATATGTACAAATATCCAAAGGGAGAATGAAAAGAGTGGAGAGACAGGTTCTTTTCAGCGGAGCCCAGTGACAGGATGAGAGGCAATGGGCACACACTGCTACATGGAGGGAACTGTATGAACACGAGGAAATTTTTTACTGTGACAGTGACCGAGCACTGAACAGATTGCCCAGGAAGGCTGTGGAGTCTTTATCTTTAGACATGTTCAAAAGCTGTCTGGACATGGTCTTGGGCAACAAGCTGGAGGTGGGCCTGCTTAAGCAGGGACTTTGGATCAGATGACCTCCAGAGGTTTCTTCCAACTTCAGCCATTCTGTGATTCTCCGAAGGCTGTTTTTTCTGTAATAAATAAAGTACATTTCCCATAAAAGATTAAGTAGTCATGTCGTTAACAGGTACATTTTCTGGCATTTATATTGTTGCATTTCCATACCTTTATTGAAAAACTAAGAGAAACAAAGTGTGGTCAAATCAAACATCAGCTAAAATTGCGGTGGGATCTGTATGTATTATCTGTAATGGATGTATTAGCAAGAGAAGGAACTAGGAACTGTGAACCACAAATCTTTAAAACTGACAAGAGCTTTTATGCTCTGGATAATGCTAACATTACCTTTTGTCCAATGGTGAACTACCCATCATCACTGACAGCAGGAAGGAGGTACAGAATGACCAAGACAATATTGCCACATATAGGTTCTGAAACAAAAAAGACATTCAGTCCTTTTTCAATGTTTAATTTGTTCATCACCACTAGGCATAGAGAAGATGGGTTTCCCTTTTTACGTGAGAAATGTGTTAAACCTGTTTTTTTTACTTTGTCATTGTCATTATTTAAAGAATAATTATAGCTATGCCTACTAGCACAGTTCTATTATAACCCTTGTTTTTCAAGAGCTTATGAGTCAGTGAATTTAATTTCCACTGGAATGGACCTCAGCTTACAATACGTCAACATGGTTGTAATTTGTCCTGAAAGATTTATTTAAATTGATTAAACCATATTATTTGACATTGCAATTCAAATCCAGAAAGTTTGACACAATTTTAAGAAATTTTAATCAATTTGCCATAAACCTTCAAACGAGAACTTATCATCTTCTATGTTAAAAGACTTTAAGCAGCAGATTTATTTATCTTTAAAACAAAGCTACTGCAGATCCTATTTTTAATAAGGTAACATATACACTGTCTTTGCATGAGACATCTGGTAAGTAGACACTAGAAAAACAGATTTTTTTCCTAATGATAGATGTTTTAATTTTCAGTGGTGGAACCCCAAAACAAGTAAAGTTCACCTTATCATGGAGTTACGGTACAGATGATGCCAGGTGTAGTAGGTTCAGAATGTCTGTCAATGACGTTGCTTTTATGTTCTACAGCGTCAACACTGTGACTCGGAACAACTTTTTCCACATTTCAGCTGTTTCAGCCACATTTGATTTCAAATGTAATTGGATGTCTAAAGCATTTTGGTGCTTCTTTGAATTAGAAAGGAAAATGTGAGTAAGCACAGAAATACTGAGAAAGAAGATAAATAAATAGACAACAGTATGTACTGAAGTTGCCACATTTTGCACAACTGTAAATGTAATGAAGTAACACAGTCCTCATAGAGCCTTCTATAATCAGTTTCTCATCTCAGTAAGACCAATATAACTGCTCTTCAAATAATTAA
The DNA here is from genome assembly GCA_024605025.1 of Megaceryle maxima. Taxonomy (NCBI): domain Eukaryota; kingdom Metazoa; phylum Chordata; class Aves; order Coraciiformes; family Cerylidae; genus Megaceryle; species Megaceryle maxima. The sequence continues at coordinate 32,185 of JANHGN010000426.1, read as the reverse complement.
TTGCCTGGTTATTCTGGTAACTGGTATTTTACCTACTTTTGGAGGTATAGAACGAACATTTGTATAGAACGAACTGAGGAAATCCAGACATTGCCTGTTAACAACTGAGCCATAGAAATTCAGTGTTAAATCTACACAAACCCTGAAGAATTGTAGTCTTAATACCATCATATTAAAATAATGTATTGATTATACTACAGTAGTTTCACTAGGTCCTTTTTTGAATTAATATTTTTAAGGGATTTTAGCAGTCATTGTCAGAATAAAATTCATCATAACTAACATCAAAAGAATGGGGAGACAAGGGTGCTGGGTCCTCTTAGTCTACTGTATAACAGTTTCTTAAAAAGAATTAAATTAATATCTGATGAACACCTATATGGAAGAATTATAAATATCTAGGCATCAACATCTATTACATTCACTTAAGAAACAGACAGCTGAACATTACACAATGAGTCTCAAACTACAGAAATGGGAGAAGTGAATAAAGCATTCCAGCTCAGAGATCTTGTAGGTCAGCCAAAATTTATTACAATCTGCATCAAGAGAACTGAGCAAAGTTAATAACTGAAATCTGCATTACCACTGTCAAAAAACCCCTGATGCTTTCTGAGGAAAACTCATGACTCCGCCACAGAAAAGGAGAAGAATGCAATGATTTTGGTGTCTTTACCAGTATGTGAAATAGCTTGAAATCTGTTAAGTAAGATATTACTTTTTATTTTTAAAGAATATTTAATGGAATTTATTTAAAGATTTAATTATTTTCTCCAAATACCACAAGCACTGCTGTAAGATAGAATAATAAAAAAAAAGTAAGAGAAACTGATGGTTTATGTGCTGTGAATGGGCATATATAACATAATATCTATTGTAGGAAAAGAATTCATTTTGTATTTAAGACAAAAAATATCCAAGGGGAAGAGAGGGAGTCTTTTTGATCCCATAAGCTCTGCAGCCTTTGGTGATGCTCTCAGATGGCAGATCTTGGAAGTGTTGCAACACTGCATCACATATGTTAAGTTTATGTGTATATATATATGCAGAGCATTACTCATGAGCATAGAGGTAGTGTTAACAGTGTTTAGAAGTTTAATGAAGCTATTTTGTGAATTTTGAAAAGTTGGAAGGAATTCAGAAAATAGTATTAACAATAGTGATCTGGGTCCTGAAAAATGTATCACATTGTAAACTGCTTTACATAACACTATGCTCAACTTACATAATTTACCCTATAAAAAAGTAAGAAGCAGCTAGTATTGTTCACATGCACAATGGAAAGATATTTCTGATACTGCTCTTCAGATGGACAGTAAATGATGCAGGAGACGAAGGGAAGTTTTACACACATCAGCTAAGAATAAAAATAAGGTATAGTGGGTTTTTTGGGTTTATTAGTGGTTTTTAATCCCTATGACTCTCTGGAGTTACTGAGGGATAGGCTCATGGGACTTTGCATCACTTGAAGCATTTATATCAAGATTGGAGACATTTCTGGGGAAAAAAAAAATCAAATATAAATTTTGATCTTAATAAGCTGAAAAATTTCAGGCCTTTTTATGCCAGAGATCAAAGATGATGATCACAGTTACGTTTTAGTATATGTGCATAAAGCGCAGTTTTAGTTTTATTAACAAATGCTTTTGTTTTCTTGCCAATCTTAGTAAAGGTACAATATTTAAAGCTGCAAAGTGACAGTGAATCCATAATGGAAATGTTTGCTCTGAACTTTTTATATAATTCCTATTTTCTTTCTGTTTCCAAACTTTTACTTTTATTGTTGTTAGTGCATTTTGAGAATCTTTTGGCAGGTATAATTACAAACTATGTAAATTTAAAACACTTCTATACTAATAGGAAATCCATATATTAGATTTTATTTTGAATAAATTGAGAAGGATTTTTTTTAGAAAAATATATGTTCAGGGTCACAAAATTTTGTTATTTCA
>JANHGN010000426.1:0-30133 GCA_024605025.1 Megaceryle maxima | reverse complement strand
TACAAAGACAATTATTGTATCTGCCAAGATATATATTATTTCAATTTTTTTAATTGTTCAAGGTGGTGTTTTGAGGGACACTTAAATGAACCTTAAAAAAAATACTTCAGTAGACAAAATATTGCCCAAATCTGCATAAGAAAAATAATATTCAGTCAAAATATTAGCCACATTTTCCTATTATTATTGTTTTAATAAAATTTTATTTCATATCTTAAGTAGTGTAATTAACACATTACATGAAAATCTGGAATGCAATCAAAATTTTAGCCCTTCTAGTTTTAGATTTATGTTGTTTTTTACAGGTTTTTGAGAAATTATCTGTGCAATTCACATTATGAACTCATTTTTTTCCAAATGGTTCATAAATAGCTCACATGATTGAAATGAAAATGTAAAAGAAAGTGTACTTAGACTGCAGGCTTGAACAGACGAACAAAGAATAAACATTATTTGTTTATTCTTTTTGATGTTTCATCCATTTCCAATTACAACATAAAGGTCAATACCTTATTTTTTTGTAGCAAACTAACAATTTTTGAAATAGTGTTCCATAGAATGCTTATTAAGTATACAACTTTCTGTAATATAAAAACATGGCAATTAATGCAAGTAAGATTTATTGCTCTATTATTTTTATTATAACCCCAAAAAATTACTCCAAGCTGTCAAACAAAAAATGCACTAGATCACTGGCTTGGGACTCATGAGAAGGAAGACGCTGTTACCACAAAGTACCCTCTGGGTGTGTCACTCATAATAAATCTATGACATGTGAGTCTTTTCCTGGTTGCAATTAAGAGGTGGAGCCCTTTAAATTCAAATGCAGAAATGTCTGAACAGCTAGATTTTGTATTGTTTGTGCTTTATATAATTAACATACATTTATCTGATTCTCTGTCATGGACTTTAAAAAACTTTGGATGAGTTCCAGTAAAGAAAATTCTTCTTTCCCTTATGTTTAGTAGCGATACCTAATTAGGTTTTCAGAATGTACAACTCCAATATCTTAAACTGTTAAAGAAACCTTATTTTGTGTGTCTTCTATAGAGTTTAAACTACTATCCCTGTTTTGGTTTGGGGGGATTATTTTTTAAATGTTAAGGACTTGTAAAAAAATTGCTCATGCTCACTGCTTAAGTATGGACATCTAAACTGCTGGCTTTGATAGGGTTGTTCTAGGGTATTTTTCAGGCACCAGTTACATTTCTGAATGAAGAATTTCTGTGATTCTCATTTCCTTGACATATAGCTTTTATATTACACAGATTAGAAGGTTCTGTATCAGTTAGTGAGGTAATTTTTTCATTGTGGCTCTTCTGAAGTTTACAAGTTTAGCATTGCTCACTGTTTTGAATTAAAAACATCCTTGATTAATTATCATTGCAGCATTCTCCCTTCAGTTCTAATAACAATGAAATGGACACATGAATGTAAAAATTTGCCTTTTCCAATTCTATCAGTGTAATGCAATCTAACAAACAGCAGTTAGCCAAAGTTTGGTTGTATCCTCTGGGTTTTAATTATTCTGTTCAAATATGTAACAGAGCAAATTAAGTGTATCTCAAAAAACATATCTTTGATACATGGAATATTTAAAATCTCTGAATAGATGAAAGACTTCTTAAGTTAGCTGAAATTCTCTAGGTTATGCTACATCTTCAGTAGAAGAATAGATATTGTTTCAAATCTGTTTATTTCGTTAGTGATGCCTTGATTATGAAATCAGATGCAAAGAAGAGTTAAGCACTCACCATTGCTTAAAAAACATATTTACTTGCCTTATGCAGGTTAGCCTAAAACTCATACTATAATTTTGATTTACATTATAGTGGTCAACCAGTTGCCACTGAGTAAAAAGGTGCAGAAACTGGATAAATCTGAAACCCATATCAAATGAATGAGACAAAGTAATAAAGTTTAATCTTAGCTTCATCCTCTGTCATAACTAAGGAGTTGGACTGTATTGGTGTTGCTTATCCTGAAATGATTTGGTTGTTAAACTCTGATAAAAACAAATAGCAAAAAAAACCCCAAGCCCAAAACCCAGACTTGCTCTGCCATTACTAACTAGCTATGTATTTTTGTGACTTCAGTAAATTCATGGGACAAGATCCAGAGTACGTAAATTCAAATTTGGAATGGAGGTCAGTGAAATCTGGAAATTGTACCTTCCAGATACATCTAAAATTTGGTATGTGTCTCCTAAGCATCATGACAAATGATGTTCTCATAGATGGATATTGCCTATTGTTCATGTAGCAGGCTGATGGTAAGTGTGGACCACACAGTATGCCTGAGCAAGCACATCTCAAGAAAATCTGTGAATCTGATGGTGAGTTGGACGTCTTTTTCTGTGTATTTCTGTCAATTTCTTTGATGTGAGTATCCAGTGTACACAGATTGCCCTAGGGCCTAAATTTATTTTGTCCGTCTCTGAACTTGGCATTCATTAACTCTCTTATCATGCATGGCTGCATTTTGTCAATTACTTTCTTGTAGTAGTATGATTCTTCTCTAGGTTTTTTTATTATTATTTTTTATTTCATCAGTGTCTCTATGTTGCAGCTGGTGTAGATAGGCATCAGTTCTGTTGACCTCAGGGAATAGTTATGTGAGTTCCATTATTTTTATTGATCTGACAAAAGGGGAACTTCATTCAAAATTCATTTTGTTAGTTATATTATATATACATAACACCTGGCAGGGGAGACACCATAATCAGGAAGGTGGTTTTCCCAGGGCAAGGCTCACCCCTTGCACTCTGGGTGAGCTGACTCCTGTGATTTCTCCAAAGGCGGGAAACTTGACTTCATAATTTGTGGTACTGTGGGACTGCATTTGCAGTCTCCCTGTTTAAAAGGACTGTGGTGGTTTGACCTTGGCTGGATGACAGGTGCCCACCAAGCCACTCTATCACTTACACCCACCCACACCCCCCTCCTTTTCCTAGCTTTTTATAGTTCAGCTGACATCATATGGTATGGAATATCTCTTTTGTCAGTTTGGGTCAGCTGTCCCAGTCATGTCCCCTCCCAAGATCTTGTCCACCCCATCCCACTGCAGGAGGAATGTTGGAAAAATAGCCTTGGTGCTGTGTGACCCCTGCCCAGAAGCAGCCACAACACGGGTGTGTTAGCAGCACCTTTCCAGCTCTCAACGCAAAGCACAGCACTGGGAGGTCTGCTCTGGGGAAAATTAACTCCAGCTCAGTCAGACCCCATACAATAATATAAATGCATACATTGTCCCTATTCCTTTCAGTGCCAAAGCCTTGTTGCAGTGTGTTTCCCATGTTAATTATTATTTTAAAAATTACTAACTTTCCATTTCATTGAATATACCTCATTTTTTTGCTGAAAAAAAAGTACAATGAGGTTGTATTTTGAGGTTTGTTTCTCTCTGTACTTAAAAGAGTAAATCTATATTTACTTGTAATAAATTCATGAAATGACCTGTTTTTCAAACCACTACATTTTAATGATCAAAACAAAGTCAGGACAGTGGGTACTGCATGTTTTTATATTTGTATCTATATACAAAATACACAATACCACTATTGAGGTACTCTTCAAGAAAAAGAAGTAACTGTGCAATTTTAAGCTCAGTGAAGTAAAGCCATGATCTGATCATGGATATATTTATCTAACCTTTTTTCTTATTAATAGTGTTAGATTTTGTGTCTTCTTTAATCTTTATATATTACTCTGTATATCTCTCTATTAGAATAATTGTTTTATAAAAGCTGTGTAAGTAGCAAAATATCAATCAAAACCTATATTATTGCATCTGACCCTATAAACTAATTACACCTGAAGAGAGATTAAATCAGAACTGGGAGTCAGACACTATAGAAATTTGAAACAAAAAAATTACAAATTTTATACCCTGGAAAATCTTTATAAACTTCTGTAGGCTGGTTAAGACTGAACTCACATGGGTACAATTCCCTCACACAATTCTGAAATAGTTTGTTTGTGAAACATGTGGCATGACTGGTGTTATACAGAGTTTGCTTTGTCTTTTCTGCAGTATAATCTGCCTATGTTACAACGGCTTTTGCTGTTTATCATCAGCGCTAACAAACTGATAAAATCTTAGGTGCTATATTGCACTGCTATGAATTTTATTCCCCGTAAAGCAAATCGTTAGATATTATTCATGGCATCTCTAGGAGCTGAGAAATAACTGTTAATTTTGCTGTAATTCATCAACCAAAAATAAAATTAAATATATATATATTTTAAAATATTTTTAAAAAAAGAAAACTACTTTAAAATTAACCAAAATTTCATTTTGCTGCCCTTGCTTTATTTTTTTCAAAGTAAAGAATTGTAAATGAATTAATATTTACTTTAATACAGAATGAGTCATTTTGATCTGAAACGTAAAAAACATACTGGTACTTGTAAAAGAAACAAATTAAAGAAATCATTAGTGTCACCAAAGAGCCAAATGAGCAATTTTTATTTTATTCAGAAGCACAGTGTCCAGGGGTATTTGACAAGAATAAATAGAATTGCATGTCAATTCTTGTCTCTACCTGAGAAGCTTTTGAGCTCATCTCTCCTACAGACATGTTTGAACCACCTGATATTTTAAGATTCAAATAAATAGATAGATGATTACTGTCATTCACTGTTCCTTCTTTTGAAAATGGCATTGATAAAAATAATTGTTCTCTGTTGTTCCACTCCGCAGAAAATATTGACACAACCAAAGTAAAGACTTTTTTTCTTTATCTTATCAGAACCTCATAATATGCCTCCTATACTCAAAACTATACTAGGAATACTAGAAAAGATTCTGAACCAGGATAACATTTTTTGTTTGGTTTTTTTATTTGAGCTTTGTTCCACCTCACAACATATACAGACATTGGAAACACATTTAAAGTTCCATCTTTGTCTCTGAAAATTGCAGTAAACCAAAATTTCTCTGGAACATTCATGATATCCCAGAAAAAGTTCTTTAAACCTGCACAGTTTGCTTGTTTCAAGACCTTAGGAACATATACTACAATCTGATACATAGAAAACCTGATGCACAGTTTGCCCCACAACTTACGGACTTCCTTGCTTTTATGTGCCATGCAATATTTCAGAGTTCACTTTTAGAGTATTGTACATCTTACACTATTTTTCCCTCAGGAATGTCAATGATGTTTATTGTGGTTTAATGAACTTCAGTGAGATCTTAACTGAACAAATAAAGAGCCACAGAGGCACTTAATAAAGAATGGGATCAAGCATCAACACAGTAGAGATTAAGACCCAGCAACAGAAAGTGCAGAAAAGGCTACAATTTTATGTTATGACCACTAATGAAAAAAAAACCCCAACCTGCAGACCACAAAAAAAATCCTACACAATTGTCTACTACTCATATTCTTGAGCACTGCCAATAAAACCTTAAAAAATCCCCACAAATCTCTTATAATGTAACAATTTCTATGCTTGTGTAACATGAAACTGTTTCTTGGTGATAACATTTTTATTTAATTATGTCTGTAAGCATCATAACTTATATTGATGAACATGGATTGGCATAGTTGTTTAAGCCTATAATGAACTAAATGTTACACAGAATACGATTTTCCTCTTCATTTACTTTAATTTATTCTAGTTGTAAATGCCATTGCCTTCCATGATTACAGAATAAATCTAACTGTAGGATCAATTACTACAGTTTAAGAATTATACTTAAGAGTTGTTTTGTAATTATGTACAGTTTTTGTGCCATTAGATCTCAGCATTATTCTTTTAAAAATGTTTTGAGACCTAATAATACAAAACATTAGATCCAACATGCCAGGACATTTAACTATTGAACTTCTGTCAGCATTTGACTACACAGTTGAACCACATTTTATTAATTTGGCCACTTAAATGATCTGAAAGAAAATGCTGGTAAATAAAATGAAGTTTTTCCAAAGAGTATCAAACATTGCTGAACTCAGGTGGTGGAGACAGACCCAAAAACACTGCACAGTTCTACCTTGCAGAAGGAAAGAATGAGCTAAATCTTTTTCAAGATTATTTTTGGGAGTTTCTGAATTACTCCTGCAGAAATGGACACTCCAGCATAAAGAAGCAGTTCATTAAAAAACTGCTAGCTGGATTCAACAATTCGTTGACAAGTGAAAGCTATTATTCAAACTAAAGAATGCACTAACATACCACACTGATCCTAATTCATATTGCAATCACTGTGACCCCATTACTGCAGAATATCTTATCAGAAGATAAAGGTTTAAGATCTCATGTTTTCTAATCAGATATATAATCTGCACTAAATGAAAGACTAATTCAGAAAAAATATGTCAAATTACCATACTGATATACATGCTAATCCACACTGCTATCCCTTTATGGCTATTCTGAGATTAAAACTTGCATTTCTTTCCCCAGAACTGATCCTACATTTTATTCTGTAGAAAAAGAACATGAAAAATTATCCTACTTCTGTTAGCATCAGTTTTTATAAAGAAATAAACTTTCAAGTATGAAATGAAAATGAAGGCATTATCTATAGTGTACAAATTCATAGAGGTATAAAATGAATCCAAACAATTGTAAGTAAAACTATAAAAAAAGCAAATCGGCCTATTTTCCTGTTTTTTACATGACACTTACTATACATGTTATAGAAATTTAGACTTTCTCCAACTTAATTTGATCTTTCCTGTCTTACTTTGATTTCCTTAAACTCACCAATAAATGCCTAATTTAGAGGTGATGAGCAAGCCAACTTCTTCTGTTATTGTTTACACCAAATTGCTCTTGTCTGCAAGTTACATTTTATGTTACTTACTGAGAAATGGGAGGAAAAAGTTATGTCTCAGTAATTTAAAGTGCTTTTATATTTGCATCTTTTGTATCTCCTACCTAGCAGATGTGAGTTATGAAAGATTAGATTCTTTAGACATAAACAGTATAGTTGCGTCTTGCCATATGGAAACAAGTTACTAAAAGCCATCTACAGTTTGCTAAGGGCACAAGTAAGCCATGAACATGTCATAAAATGTGATGGAATGAAATAAAATGTAAGAAAATAGAAAAAAAATTAAAAAGTAAAGTAAGAAAAAAGAAAAAAGAAAAAAGAAGTAGAAGGATCTGAGAGAAAATTTGTTTTCTTTCTTGACAGCTGATGATCAGCCTTTATGTGTTAGCGATCTGGTCTTAGACCAGTCTTCAATTTATCACTTTATTCAGCAAACATGATAATCTTGTAGGAGATTTTAGCAATCACGTAATTTTGCTGGAGAAAATCGTACGCATCTGGAAAGGTGATCAAGGTTTCTTATGTGCTCAGATGAGTCTTTTTTGCAAAGAGTGATTCTAGGAAGATGTTTCAGGTTTGGTTTTTTTGTATTTGTATTTTCCTTGAAAAGACCTATCTAAATATGTAGGATTAAACTTCTACAAGCAGAACTCTGTTCATAAGAGGAAAGTGGAAAAACAAATAAGCAAACAAACAGAAAAACAGAAAGGGGTATATTCCTTCTCCTTAATTTTCCATTCAATATCCATCTTATTTAGAGAAAAAGTGTAATTTTTCTGAGCTATTTGAATTTTTTTAGTACAGGACTGACCTGAGAAAGTGTCAGTGCCTAGATCCAGGGTGGGGTAGGATGGGAGTGACAGAGATGGACAATGGTAAATTGCGTTACACTAATGTACTTGAAATGGCGGGGATTGTCTCTGCAATACAGAAAATTCTGTACTCAGCATTTAAAAAATAGAACCACATAAAACCACTGAGAAAATAAAATGAAAAATAGCCCTTTGGACTTATATGCAATAGTTTAACAGGATGCTTAAATGTGTTAAGCAGGTGCTTAGGTTGTCTTCTGCATCACTAGAGCAAAACCTAATATCGTGACAGTATTTCAGTTTGCAAAATATCCTTAATTCATTTCACCAGGCATCCACAAACATCCTTCTTCAGTGTGATTCTATAGAACAAGAAGATGGATGGTGAAACTACATCAGAAGTCAAAGGCAACCTGTTTTAATGCACCAATGACATCTGCAGATACTACTATAATAAAGAAACCACCTATCTGAATTTCCTTTTGGGGCTGAAGGAAAAGAAATGTGGTAGTCTGATAGGTTGACAGTTTGATGGATTTGTGGAAGCAAAGAAAGTCAATCTGGTTTTCCATTTTACTCCTGCAAAGACCAATGTCTGATTGAGTCAGAATATTTTTAAAGGATCCTTCATTCATATTTCACCAGCTCTTCACTGACTCTTAAATACCTTTCAGTCCATTGTGCAACAGGAACAAAATGCTTCCTCTTTATAGTAGGACAACAGAGAAATTTTATTTTGAACAGAGGCCAGTCTAACATGTTGCAGATAATGATGAAAGCATTCTCTTCAGTCAGTTAAGTAGTAACATTCAAGGTTATTTTTATAAGCAGTTGGAGGTAATCTAATATCTAATTTTTTTCCTTATCTAAATTTTTGAAAGGATGCTTAGTATGTCTTTGTTAGTATATCTCTGGCAATTTACTAGTGTCAATTTATTGTAATAAAGTTGTTTTCTAATCTGGAACAATATTTCTATTAGAAAATCAAAATAATGTTGATTTTTTTTTCAGTTCTTCAGGAAAAACATGCCAAAGGTAACATAACTTGTCACATCTACAGAGGACATTCTCCCTCCCCCTAGATTTTATCTACCTTGAAAATATGAGTTCCATCACCATTTTAGAAACACGATTTCAATATTTTAGAATGCAGATGATTCACAGAAAATAAAATTTAAAAAAAAAAAAAAAAAAAAAAGGATATCTATGTTGTGACAGTCTGAGTCCCCTTTAGAAAGAAAACTTAATTTAAGTTTTGGTGTAAATTGCTGGTTTGCAACTAGAGGTGACAATTCTGTTGCTAGACTCCCATTATCAGAATACTCAAGAGAGCTTAGAGGCTGGCTAACTTAGAATAGCAAGCAGTGGCCTTGGTCTGCACACTAATCCTTGGCAGTAACTCTAAACATCAGGTGTTATCACTGTTGAAGCAGACACTGTTCGTGAAAACATGCTTATAACTTTCAAAAGTGCAGTTAGAAAAACTGAGTTGAAAAATAAAATCACTGAACAGAATTTGTTCTGTTCTCACACAAACCAGGACATCCACAGTCATAGTGATTTATTTTTTAAAATTTTGCTTCCCAAATGTCCTGTCCCTAAACCATGATATCAAATTAGTAGAACTTTTAACTTTCTGTTTAGACATAGCCCCAGAATTCAGAATTCTGGAATGCTATACTAAGTTTTTTATATATATCATACATTTTTTCTATACCTCAGGAATATGTTTTTGAAAACTCTCCCAAAGGTGAGTTGCTGTTTTTTAAGAAAATACTGAATGAGAGTCATTTATTGCACATAAATGGAAAATATTCTTACCATACAGCTAGGCATAGATGTAAAATTTAAGAACAATTTTTCTTTCCCAATCACCTTTCTGGCAGAACTCTAATAGAGTCAAACTATTTTCACACACACTGAGAAGCTTTATTTATCAATTGCAAACATCAGGGTAATAATTAATTCATGTAATAGTTCTGTTTTCAAGGATACCAAGGGGTAGGCTTGTGTTGTCAGTACCTAAATATCCAGAGTCATTTCCTCTGTCAGTCTTAACTTTTCATTGTTATGAATCAAAGTTATGTTCATTCTTCATTCTTATGAATGAAGTCCAGTCTCATCCACTGGACCTACCCACTATAATGACAGAGGAAAATAATTTCAAGTAGCTTGGGGAAACCTATCAAAGACTGACACACTTCCACCATGTGGTCAGATGGATTTTAAGGGAATATTTGCCTGGGGGGAATAGCAGTCTCTGCCTGATGCCTTTGTGTATCTTTCCTGCAGATTGCATTCTGATGATCTTTATCTGCCAAAAGATGACAGGTTGAGAGTATTTGTCTTCAGCTTAAGTTAGCAGCTTCTGGTTTTTGAAATATCTATCCAGAAACTGGGCCCTACCTGTGTAACATTTTTTTGTTATTCTCTTCATATTATTTCCTTTAAATTATGTATTTGAGAGTTGTGTTTATTAAGAGGCGATATGAATGAGTGTGATGTCAAAATAGCTTTAGACCCTCTTAACTAGTCCACAAACCCAAAAGCATAAACTTGTCAGCTACACTGCTATTTTGATGCTCAGGTAGTGATCAGAAAACTTGTGATGGAAAACATCTAACAATCTAATGCTTGAAGATACACACCTTTATATAGCAAGTCACCTTATGCAGGCATTTGGCACAAAATATTAATCTGCTTTTTAAAAACATTTATTCAGGCTAACATTTCTACCTCATTTAGCTCAAGAAGAATGCCCCACAAAACTTCTGTCAAGTAAGAATGACATAGATTACACATTGATTCATGGAATTCTGTGGCACACATTCCCAAGTGCACACATAATACCTACCTATATCTGCCTCCACCTTAATGATCAGCTCTGATAAGTCTTTCCTGGGCAAACAGTTCAGATTTAAATACTTCTGGGTGCAGTAAGCAAGAAAACAGTAACAACATATATACATAACAACTACACTTATGTTATTCCTCCCTTTTTACCAGAATAGAAAGAAGAGGCATGCCAGTTCATGTATTATACTTTAAAGGCTGCAAGCACTTAGCTACTGATGAGGTAAAAAGAAAACAGGAGGAACACTGCATGGTAGGGGAAGCAATATGCTTATACAGAGCAAATGTAAAAGGTAAGAGTACAAAGAGGTAAGATAAAAGGTCTTCCTCTATTGTGTATACAAAATTCTTGACCTTCTTTTCAAAGAAAGAGTGAGACCCCAAAGCTGGTGTTAGTTAACAAGGGTGAAATATTGTCCAAAATGAATTTATTTTCTCCTTTGTTCACTTTTTGCAGTGTGTCCAGGAGTAATGGCAACTATGGCTCTAGTAAGCAACTGCATGCAGAGGAATAATTTCCTATCTAGAAAGAAGATGTAGAGGTGAAGCTTATGAGAAACAGCAACCCCTCCTGTGAGGAAGACAATAAAAGGTAACTCAGTGGAAGGATACCCAGGGAGTATGAAAATAACAAATATTTCCTGCTTTACTCATGTATGAACACAAATATATGTGTGTGAATGTACATGAATATCCCTTCAGGGTATAATGTTTATTCTGCACTTGCAAATAGTATTTCCAAATTGGTATTAGACTAGAGTATTGGTACTATTCTGTCAGTTGAAAAGGAAGTTCTGACTTGGATCAGCCTCATAACCTGTGTCTGTACGCACTGATTTTGGATGCTATACATCTCCCTGTATCTCAGTATTGTGTACTATTTATTTTTTATTTTCTATTAATAAACAGTCTATTCTGAAAGGTGCAACATTAATATTCCTGGAAATTTTGCAGTATCTCAGGGTATTATCATTCTATCTACTGGTATTTGAAATGGGGGGGGGCGGGGGAGGGGGAGAGAAATGTACGTTAAAAAATGCCTTCTTATCTAGCAAACACCATTAGTAAAATATTTTTGCATATATAGTGAGAGGAAAAAAGCTTGAAGTAGATTACTTGTTCACCACCAATGGCAGACAATTGCTGAATTAGTATACAGCACATATAAGCAATCTTCACCAAGCAAAATCACAATAGATGCATAACAATTGTGTTAGAGCAATGTAGACATTATTTAGGAAGGTAGAACTTGGCAGGGCTGGAGGAGGCACAACACTGGAATCCAAGTGATTGTATATGCATGTGAGTGCATGCATGTGCACAGCCACATACAGAGATATGCGTGCTCTAACAATTACAAGAAATAACCTGCATTTTTCATGCATGTCACACAGAGAGATAGACTATTACTTTCAGCTAAGATGCCTACAAAGAACAAAATAGCCATTCAGAAATCTTAGTTGTCTGATAAGGGAATAAAAGAACATTCTATAGGAATAAAATATTTACAATTTGTTTTAAAATATTTGCAAATGATTAAGTATTACATACCTCATTTTGTCATCTGACTGTTTTACTGTAATTCATTTGGGCCATATTTTTTCTTCATCACTTTTAAGCTCTTCAGCCCATTAATTTGCTATCCAATTATATCTAATTACTCATTCACAGCAGTATACCTAATTTTCAAGAACTAGCAAATTTGTACTGTCAAATGTTCTGAGAATGTGTTCAATGCAGAAAATGGTTTCACTCAGTTTAAACCCCATCATATTAATTTAGCAAAAACCTGGACCACCATTTTCTAATCTAGAAATATAATACTATTATCCTAAAGTTCTCCTCTCATTGTCTTAAGGCCCCATTTTACTTTATGGAAAGTAAGTAAATAAGACATTTGTCCTTGATTAGAATGAACAAATGTTTGACTATATGAATTTATTGAGTTAAAATGTATTTAGCTAAATCTTGTTCTGAGGAGGAAAGGATCTACTTATGTAGCAATCTGGTAGTATGTTCACTCTGCAAAGTCAGAGAAAATGCTCCTATTGTAGCAAAAACTACACCAACTTCATGTTCAAACTGTGCTGTCAGATCTAGGGACAATTCTTCATAGCCCATACATTGACCACGAAACTGCAAATCTAAAATCTTTACTTACTTCACAAACAGCAGAGGATCAGGTATTAGGAATACACTTGTCCAAATACAGGTAGTGCTATGATTTGGGCTGCTCTTCAGCTTCTCTTCTGGCCATGAGCTTTTGCTCCATAAAACCAGTCTGCTGGATGTTCCTTTTGTTGTGTTTTTCAGCCCCATGCAGACACTTGAGGCACTTGAAAAGTGGTTAAAAACCCCGTATTTGGGAACTGAATCCTACCTTAACTGTTTATGAGCTAAGATTCTGCTGTATATTTGTCATTTGAAGAACGAGATTGCTCTTAAAAGCAAGACAATGGTACCCTGTTTCAAGCATTAGACAAATTCCAAACAAGAAATTTGAAGGAATGAGGCCACTTGTGTATGTCACCACTGAGAAAGATGTTATAGCCATTACTCTAATAATAATACATTTATAAGGAGGTTATGGATGGTCAGAGAACAGAAAGTTATCAAGACACTTTGCTAATTTATTTGTTACAGAGATCCCCCAGTCCAGGCTGTAATTAAGGTTTGGCAGACTGCCAAGCCCATCACCATGCACCCATATTGCTGCCTGAAAGACATCCAGTGGGTTTTATTAGCAGATTCTTAGCATCAGTTCAAGTTTTAGCTACTGCTGTGGTATTTGAGTTTGGGACCTTGAGTTAGGAAGGGCACTCATCTGAAGTTTCTGCGCCTTGTAAGCCACATAATAAAGTTATTTTGGTTAGGCCTGGCACAACCAGACCCTGTGCTGTTATTTCTTGTTATGTTCAGTGATTCTGCTAAAATCTTTGCCTAGTTTTCCTCATGGACCTCAAAACACTGTGATCAAAGAACTGATACAAAATAATATGGACAAGGAAGAAGATCTTTCTATGCTGTATGAAGCAATTAGAGCTGATGGCTGTAGGAGATATCTGGTGGTTCAGAACAAGGAAAAGTTCAGGATTCCTTTTTCTTACCATTCTACACTTGATAACAAGTGGTGGAAGCTTTAAACATAAAATTATAACCTTATAATATTAAGTGATTTTCACATTAGGTGTTTATCATTCTACCTCTCAGAAGAATATGTGAAGACTACAACAGAACAAAAATGATATGACAAACAATGGAGTAACATTTTCAATGTTCCTAGCAATAGGACAGAAAGATATTTTTGTGGAAGGACTTGCTGGTGAAATGAGGGTGGTTTTATCCTATCCAGAGGAAGACTTCTCACTGATGATGCTAGCTACCCAAAGATGAAATAGAGCTGCCTTCCTTCAAAAGTCTGCTTTCTTCTATACATTTACCAGACAAAATGGACAACACTTCCTCTTTTCAGTCCAATACTGTCTTTTCAGTCAAACATAATTATCAGTGGTGGACTGAGTTAGAAGAGTGTCCGTAAATGAACAGTCACTGTAAGTACTGCAGTCTCTTCTGAATTTTAGAACCCTACTGAATTAGATAAGATAATTAACTCATCCCTAAATGACTGCAAATCCTTAGAACAACATAGGATTTTGCTTTATTCTTTTACTTTATGACTACACTTTGATTCTGGAATTTTCTATAGATTTAGAATGTAAGTACAAACACACTTATATAACGATTTATAGAACAGCAGTGAGATTGTTTGTATGGTTGGAAGCACTGGTCACATCTGTATTTCCCAGTGAAACAGTCTATAATTTCCTGATTCTGGTGGCTTTTATCCCTCCAAGGATTTTGTTCAAAGATTTTCTGCATAAGGCAGTCTAAAAACGCACAGTTGCAATGGTGAATATAATACATTAACTAGCCTCTCACATCCCATTGGAGGAAAAATTAAGTCTCAGAGGTGCTTCTGGTATTTGGAAGAAGAGTTTCATCACTTTCTGATGTGGGATTACTCCTCTGGGTCTCCTTCTCAAAGCATCATTTCTTATGGCACAGAGGTGACAGTAAATATCCGGTAGCAGATGTATGCTCCTCTACACATGCCTAAAGGGATATAAGTACTGTCTTGATAATGTCATACAGTATATCCACCACAACTCTTCTGTAGACTTCTCAAAGATTTCTTCTAGAAGACTGTAGTTTTCTCCCAAAACACAAGAACCCATACATTTTGTCATTCTATGGAAACAATGAAAGAATCAAGTTGTTACAGGCAGTTCATTTAACTGGGAAAAGGCTGGGGCACCAAAAAGAAACTAGAAGTGTGAATTATAACCACTCATTTGAATGTGGATCCCACTCAGTAAGCACACCCAAAGCTGCAAACATCACCCTAAGCCTCTGCTGTATACCTGCAAGCCTCTACTCCATAATTGTGACCAATAGGGTTCCCAGAATGCATGGTAAATAGCAGAATAGGTCTGTTAAGCTATGTCAGACATGTGAGGCTACAGAATCACAGGGAGATAATACAGACATGCAAACAGTAATGGTACAGGCCTAGCTGTGGAGGAGTAAGAGATGGAAGACAATTCTAAGTCATGTTTAGTATGAGAGACAGGACAGTTCTGCACCTTTGATCTCTAGTGCCACCAACAATCACATGCAGGAAGACTTTTCCATTTCAATTAATCACAATTACTGACAGTCTGATGGCCAAAAATGAGCATTTGGAAACAAGACTCCTTCAATTTCTGGACTCCATTTCATCAGACATGCTTAGTCATGAAGATGTATAAATCTAGAAAAAAATACTTTAGTGCCTCCCATTACACTTTCAGGTAGAATCCTGTATAAAGAAAAAGGTAATTTTCATTCCTTGTGGGCCAGATTCTTAGCATGCAGAAGACCAGACTTTTAATATCAGATGACAAAAAAAATTATAATTAATGGTGTCTTGAGAAGGATGTTATATTAGTAGAACACAACTTGTTGAATCCTCAGAGCTGTCTAATAGATTAACAACCAAATGATAAATTAATACTCATGACCTTTGGGAAAATGTGAGAAGTGAAAGTACTTTTTTCTTAATTTTTGACATACTGCTTGACTTAATATGCCACATAGTATAAAATACTCTGTGGCAATTTAATTACCTGAAAATATTCAGGAAAATGGTATCAACCTGTAGAATCCCACCAACTTCCCAAAATTGATTATCTTCTTTTAAAACACAGATTTGAATCAACATTTCTATTTGCTGTAGCTTTTAGATTGCAAACTGTTTCACTGCAACAATTTCCTTGTATTTATGAACATAATTTTTCAAGTTATGGGTACCACAATAACACAAGTCATAAAAATATTTCTAAATGTAATGAAAAACCGTACATTACTGATATACTTCAAATTGCATTGGAAGTTGATAATGATCAGAGCAACTGTTAATCTAGGGTGAATAAAATTCAACATGTGCTTCACGTATGCCGCTTTGTCTTCTGGGCTGTTGATGAGTTTCTCTGGAAGAAACTCAGAGGAATTGTGTTGTTCATTGGGAATGAAGAACAGATGTGTGTAATGAGTGTCTGGGGTGAGATGGAAATCTGTGCAGCTATATATTACATCAGATTTTTTTCCTATCATTCTCAATTAGCTTTTGGAGAGCATTGACTACAATGTCACCAGCTGCTCTTTCAACTGACTGTGCAATTTTTACTAAGTAAAACGGACCCTATATAGTGGATTTTATTCCACTGCCTAGTTAAAAAATAAAAGATGCATTATAGCAAACCAAGATGCCTGTGCTTCCTCTATCCTTTTCTATATTTTTATCCTCTTTTACTGTTATTTTTACCAACAACTGAAAAAAAAAATGAAGCACATAAGCACTAATTGACGTTTCTTCTATCAGTTTTTACCTTTGAACTTCTTTAATTTCTTTTCTCAAAGTCTATATCTGTAATGAAACTACAGGACATATTAATTTTCTAAGCATTGAGCTATAAATGAGTTTGCATCAAGACGCCTACCCTAGATTATATGAATGATTAATCTTCCTCAGAGAGGAAACCACCTCCTTTTTTACATTACTGTATTGGAAAAAAAAAAAAAAAAAAGCTGAATTATCATAGATACCTACTTGGTTTGATATACTTTACCAGGTCTATCAACTAGGATCTCATTTGTAAAACAACGTCTTGTGTCAAAGGCAAAGTCAATGATAAATTCCTAAAAAATCTTTCAATTTCATCTCAGACCATGCATTCTTGTACTTAGCCCAGCTTGAATTCTAGAGACAGAGGGCAAGATCCACAGAATTTCTTTGATCTCTAACTCCTTTAGGCTAACTAAGAGTCATATCCTGTTAGAGATATATCATAAACACAGAGACATCTAGAAACTTCAAAAATAGCCTTTAGAAAAGCCTATTTGCTTGTGTTTATATTATTACAGACATTATATCACTTTAATAGGGGCAGTTAAGGTTCTGACATAATATATGTCAAAATAAATCCAAATGCAGACCAAATTCATTCTAATTTGGGTTCCCTTCTCAAATAACTGAAGTTTGGACCTTTCCTCTGTAGAGACACACTCCTATATACCAACACAAGTGGGAACACTAAAATTGTATGACTCCTTTATTTTTGAATTGTAGTGCCTAGTGTGTACCTAAAGACAGATTTCCACACATTTTAGCAAGGGCAAACTCAAAACTTCTGTGATGACTGAAAAGTGAAGAGAGCCACACAACTGTGCTGTAAGTTGTCAAGCCAAGTCTGAACATGTGTTTGCCAGGTGCTTGGCACAGTGGGCAAGAGAAAATATCTCTGAGTAATTAGAAAGAAATGAGTTTTGTAGACATTAATTCCTTAATTCCTTTCTGCAGGGATGTACCATCTTTTGAAGCAGATAGTATGAATATGATCTACATAGGTGCATTGTTTCAAAGACACTGAAGGAAAGATTTATCAAGTGTAAAAAAACCTTAGGGCCCTGAGTATCACTAAGAGGTTTAGAGCATTAACAATTACTTTTTCTTTCCTTTAATCAGGGCAGCCAGACCTCAGCAACTATCTCCTCAGTATTCCTGTGGCAACACAGATACACATTGCATGCATCATCTAACTAAGAACTAGTGGCAGCCAAGTTTTAGTGTAAGACTGGAAAGAACATTTATGAAAGGGCATCTGATGGCTTAGATAATGTCCCTGATTATTGAACTGAATATGAAAACTGATACTTTTTCTGGAAGAAGTAAACCTTCTCTAGCAAATTGAATGAGGTATTTCTAAAATTGCAGTGTGAAATTACCCAAGAAGCTTAAAAAATGTATCTAAACTAATTAAGATCACCAATAAAATCAGCTTGAACAAAGATTAGCAATTATTTCTGCTTAATTTGGTACTTTGAAGTGATTTATGCTGCAGTAGATACCGACAACCTTATTCTTTTTTAATTTTCCCTCTCTGATTAAAATAGTGAATTCTTCAGTTGTTAGGGCTGGATTTTATGACAGCATGTTCATAGTCAATCACTTCCAATTCCTACAAGTGCCTCATCTAATACAATCAATACTTTTTTTCCTTGTTTCAGTTGTCATTTCGATGACAAAAATACATCTTTTATGTAGCTGTTAACTGATTGTGGGTCATGAAATATAATTAGTGTGTTTCACATAGCGAACACATCATTACTCATTCTCAATATTCATTGAATGTACAAGTAAATGAAAGCAAGTTAAATTTTAGATTCATATACAGCTAAAATTTAAATTCCATTAAAGACACACCTGGCTTGCAGTCCATATTCCATTCTTTCCCATGTTTAATTTGATGAATTGTTAAAGTTGAATTTTTCCAAATGTCATAGGATGCCAAATCACTCAAGGACCAGTATGACACAATGCTGAGCTATCTATTGCTTGCTAAACAGAAGCAGAGTGAAAAATCTGAACAGGAAAACTTATCTGTTCCTGATGGACTACTAATCCACATCATACTTTTCATCATCAGAAGAAACATTGCAGGTGTCATTCTTTTCTTCCAGGTAACAAGTCAATAGAAAAGGAGGAAATGGCCTCAAGTTGCACTGAGGAAGATTTAAATTGGACATCAAGAAAAATTTCTTCAAGAAACAGATTGTCAAACATTAGAACAGGCTGCCCAGGGAAGGGATTGAGTCACTATACCTGGAGTTGTTTAGAAGATGTGTAGATGTGGCACTTAGTGACATGGTTTAGTGGTGGGCAGAGCTAAGTTAGTGATGATCTGAAAGGTCTTTCCCAATCTAAACTATTCCTATAACTTAACTCACTGCACTACTCCAAATTGCTACTGACAACTTTAATTAACTTATTAGGCATTGTAGGTTTGTTCATATTTAATCATTATGTTACTCCTTCCAGTTTATGAGCAAGTGAATATCTATTAAGAAAATACACATTCATTTTTTATAACTAGGAGTATAATCAAATATTTAATAACAGAAAAAAATATTCTTAGTAAAGATACTTGTATACATGAAAAGTTAATGTCTGTAATATTCAATATCAGTCTGAAAGTCAGAATGGGAGTAATTATTGGTTTTTTCAGTAAGACATTTCAAGGTAAAGCAGCTAAAATAATTTTATGCTAATTCATAGAACACTAGATTCACAAAATCACTTTTTATACCATAGCATTCAATGCCTTATTAGGTCTGTAAGTTTTCACAGCATCTTCATAGGAAATTCTACTGTTCCATCAGATATTCCTACTTTTGAAACCACAACCATCAAACCCTTTCTCAAAATAGGCTTCAGACATGATTCAGTCAGATAACACAATGCCTTATATTCAGTAAACCACCATATAGAAAATGTTGTCAGAGTCGGGAAATCCAAGTTCTGCTTTTTCTCTCAGAGCTGGCACTATCAATGCAAATCTTCCAGAATGGCTTTCTGTGGCATTCTTAGTCCTTTCAGCTGAAACCACTTGATTTTGAATAGATAAATATAAAGACAAATAAAGGAACTGAGAACCTAAAGTTGAATACATCTGCTTTAGCTTAAGCATCTAGAAGTTATACATCTAAGTATCTTGTGTTCACATGAGTCACTTTTTAGAGCCAGTGAAGAGAAATAGGCACCAGAGAGCCATTTGTCTTGTACTGCTATAGCCATATAAGACAGGTCAGATGAACTGTCCCCTGGAGGTGCATGTTTCTCTCTATTGACCGTGAGTGAAACATAGGTGACTATCTCATACTTATATGTATAAATTTTAGATGTCTAAAGTTAGATGAGATAAATTCTAACCTCAAAGACTAAGGCATAACGCTATGACAGGAGGCCATGGAAAACCCAGTCATTGCTCTGATTATCTGGAAGAATTTTTATAAACTAAAACACAACTGGGCCACCCATAAAATGAGAAAGACATTTTAAATGTCTTGTGAAAATACTTTTAAAATCTGTAAGACTAACTGGATAAACCAGTAGGGGTTTAAAGATAGAGACAGAAATAGATTTCTTCTGTAAAAAACAATAAATGCTCATTTGGGATATACGGGTACCTTTACCTTTTGTACTGCCTATGCTATCTTCTTAAAAGGGACTCTCAGCTGATGTATATTCAATTAATGTAAAACACAGCTGTTGGATAAGATTCTCCTTATCTAAGTTTTCAGTTTCTCTTTGTGACATTCATAACCAGCAATTAAAAAATTAAACAGTTAATCAAATAAAACCTTATCATTAAACAGTTAACTACTTTAGCAAACTGGCAGTCTTGTTAATGGCCACACATTAAGACATATCTTTCATTTCAATGCCAAGAAGGCAAGGTCCATTTGGACAGTGTCTTATAGTGTACCTTATGAACTTTACATCTTGTGCTTGGTGAACTAGAAGGCAGTATATTGTATGATACCAAGCTAATGAATTGTATACTCAAATATGCAAATCTGTACTGGTTTGTCATGCTTTCATGAACGTACTGGGGTCATAATAACTGGTGTATAATGTAGGTTATTTGTATTCTTTGTGAGTTTTTTTGTTTAACCAGCATCAAAATGCAAGTGATAAATCATGAACTTTATCTGGACTAAGTACACTTTAAGGAGCCAGAGTATAAATTACTGGATGCAACATTTTGCTTTTGGGTGAGGTATTTCTATATTCACATACCTCTCCTGTATTGACAAGTGTTCTCAATGTCAAGCAGGCCAATCGCAACCATCAAATCGGAAGTACATTTAAAAATAAATTCACACACTCATCTCTGTAAATCTCATTTGTTTTCTTGCATGAGCAATGAGTGAAGTACAGCTGAGCCCCTAGATGCTAGTCTTAAACATGTAGCACTGAATGAAAGTAGTGGCTACATCATTGTGATGCTGTTAATATGCTTCATGGCATCCTATGTTTGTTGTTTGAAAAACGCCATTTACCAGCTTGCCTGGATAAGGAGGCATGCCATTTCCCACTGGTTGTCTAGCTTAGAAATGAGCATGAAAAATATTGCGTGGGGATTCTATAGCACAAAGAGCTTTTGGCTCTTCTAGGGTCCTCAGGTAGTATATAATACCAAGCAACAGTTCCTCACTTCCTCTTTACTAGAGAGAAAAGAGTCTGAATGATAGCTTATCTTTTTCAAATAGCATACCTGACTCTAGAATTAACACAACTTTTCCTCAAAGACAAAGCAAGACAGTTTACTGAACTTGTGAATGTGAGTCAGCTTCTTGATTAAAACAAGAAAACTTATGGTTGACCTAGTAAGAACATTAAATTGCTAACAAAGATACCTTTTGCAGTGCATTTTATTCCTCTCTTCTCTTATGGTCACTACCAGCATCTGCTGACAGGTCTATGGAGTAATGTAAGCATTATCTCAAGAGTAGGCAAAAAGTTCAGACACATAATGCATGTCAAATTTTAACCAACTCCTATCAGAGTTAATGATTCATTTTTTCTAGAACTGCTTCATAAGACTGAAATACTCTGTAGTGAACATAATTAAGCAAATATTTTTTCCTACAATTTACATATTACTCTAATTCTTGAAAGTTTTATCTGATTTTTAAAATATTAAAACTTCAAATCTTATTTTATGTTTTTAAACAATCTTCAAGGGTTTTATAGTTCAGACTGTGACTTTCCCAAATAGACAGAGTTTATTAATTTTCTTGGGGAAAACATAAATAAGTCCACCTGTCATTCATGATGCACCTGGAGAGGAAATTGTTTGTGTTTTCACAGATTTTATTCCAATGTTTAACATGTTTGTAAAAAAAGATTATTTCATATGTGTATGTGGCAGATGCAGTCACCCTGCTCAGCACCTCACAGCCATTAAACAGTGTCTTATAAGCAGTCTTTAGCCTGCCTTTATCTTGCACTTGCCCCCAGATAATTAAGTTCAACAAGGATAAATGTAGAGTCCTACACCTGGGGAGGAACCATGTACTGGTACAGGTTAGGGGTAGACCCTCTGGAAAGCAGTCCCACGGAGAGGGACCTTGATGTCCTGGTACACAATAAGTTCTCCATGGAACAGCAATGTGCCCTTGTGGCCAGGAAGGTCAATGGTATCCTGGGGTGCATAAAGAAGAGTGTGGCCAGCAGGTCAATGGAGGTTCTCCTCCCTCATCTACTCTGCACTAGTGAGACCACATCTGGAGTATTGTGTTCAGTTCTGGTCTCCCAAGTTCAAGAGGGACAGGGAAATACTAGAGAAAGTCCAATGGAGAGCTACAAAGGTGATGAAGGCACTGGAACACCTCTCTTATGGGGAAAGGCTGAGAGCCCTGGGGCTGTTTAGTCTGGAGAAGAGAAAGCTGAGAGGGGATCTTATTAATATTTACAAATATCTGAAGGGTGGGTGTCAAGGAAAAGGAGGCAGTCTCTTTTTGGTTGTGCCCTGTGATAGGACAAGAGGTAATGGTAGAAAGCTGAAACACAGCAAATTCCACCTTAACATGAGGAAAAACTTCACTGTGAGAGTGACAAAGCACTGGAACAAGCTGACCAGAGATGTCATGGAGTTTCCTTCTCTAGATACTTTCAAGACCTGCCTGGATCTGTTCCTGTGTGGCCTGCTCTAGGTGTGCCTGCATTGTAAGGGACATTGGAGTCAATGATCTCCAGAGGTCCCTTCCAACCCCTGCCTTTCTATGATTCTATGATTCTAATTAAAATGACCACAGTACACACTTGACTAGGGCATAAATGGAGCCTCAGAGAGCCAGTTTCAAGTGGGTTCCCTTGGAGCAAGCAAGCTTTGCAGTCATGAGCCCTCTCCTTGGATTGGGATGCCATTCAAGGAATCTTCCACAAATAAGGTGAGTCCTCACACCCACTTTGGTGACAGCATATCTCTTCTGGATATATCTTTGAGTAAACCCTCACCCCCTTTGATTGAATGACACCTTTCTGGTTTTCCCCTTTGTGAGTGTTTACACATTTTTGTTCATCTTTCTATAAAGAACATTCCTTAAAGCTTAGGAATTAGTTGTGTATTTCCACCTGACATCCAAACTTGTAATTTAATTTTGTCAGAAGTGTTGGGCTATTATGGTTCCAATAAATCAGCAGTTTGCGTAGCTGCTGCTGTTTGTTTTATGGGCTCCTCTGTGACAGTGCATTATTTTAAATTTTCTCTGGTTATTTTTTCAGATTTGATTATACCTGCCATGGATTCTACTATTTTATCTATACATCCACCATAATGTCAGTAGAAGGCTTGAAAAGAAAAGCTTTAGATATATTAAACTTTTAGCTTTTTTTTTTAATTGACAGAAATTAGCTTTTCACCAAAAAATAATAGTTAAAAAAAAAGCCACAACAAAAAAAACCCACAAAACAAATCATAAAAACCTTATAAAATATGTTAAAAGATCATGCTATCCCACCAAAAAGTATAATACATGGGAATAAAACTTGACAGACACACACATATATATATTTCAAGATATATTATGTGTTTGTTTTTCAAGTTGTCTAATATTAACTGTAGGTCAGATATTTAAAACTGTTCCTTTATTTAGCTGTGTTGACTTTGACATTGTCATGATTACAGTAATTAGTAGTTCACCTATTGTTTGTCGTGTTGGACCAAATTTTGTTGAGTACAATTGAAAATAGACATTCAGCCTTTTGGCTTCACTGGCAATACAGACAAGTAAAGATGCAGGCACTAGCTCAAAGAATGTAACCTGTCTCAGTTAGGTGAAGTTGCTGGTTGATGTATTTCCATGAATGAGGGAAATCTGCAAAGATTGTGGGGCCTCAGGTGACACATGCTTTATTTAGTGTCCATTCTCTTTAGACTGAGTCATTGTTTATTATCCCTTCCTTTTCTTTTAGTCCTTTGAATCATATCAATGGGGAGTAATATTGTTAGCTTTGCTAAGTGTTAATAAACTTAGTGAAAGCCAAAAAGACACTGTTATTTGGAAAGCCTTAATTTTTGGATGTGACCTACACCTGCCTAAAACTTCTCAGCTGCTTAGCATAAAACACTGATGAGGCAGTCATGACCCTGGCACCCTGATCAGTCAGGAAGAATACTGGGAAACATACATTCATATGCTGTCAAGCACCAAGAGCTGCTTTGGCATGACTTTTGCACCTCACTGTCCAAAACTGCAGATCACCAAGGAAAACCTTGGTGTCTCCAGTTAGTTGGACTTTTCCCATAAAACAGTCTCAGTACTTATGTTAAAGGAATAAAAATCAAATTAAAAAGCTTGCATTTCTCACAAATTACTTTGTATAAAACATTGACATCTTCAATGTGCTTTATGGACATGTGCACGTCTGGAAAGGCCAGACGTGAATTAAATTGATGTGATGAGTACAGATGATATTCCACAGATAGAATCCTGGAGATGACTTGCCTTATTTCAACGAAGTCAGGAATATGTATTGCAAGGTTTCATGTTCTACCTACTAGAACAGGATTAATCACCTGCAGAAACAAGGTGGGGAACAGTTGTTTTTGCATAGAGCAGTGGTTTTGCACAGCAGTATGCAGGAGTTCCCTGGGAGTAGATGCTAAGTACAAGTCAACAATATCATATGAGTTGCAACAGAAATGAAACTATTATTGTACTGGAATGTGTAAACAGAAGTTCACATGTGAGATAAATGAAGCCAACTCTGCTCAGTGTCAATAAGCCTGTGCTGGTCCATGGGTTCATTTTTTCCTGGTCTGAACACTGCCACAAGTTTTTAAAAAGAAAGATAAGTATACAAGAGGATCAAAGGTAAACAGTAAAAATGGTTCAAAAATAGAAAGGCTGGAGAGGAAAGATTATCTCATTGGGTCTGGTTAGTGTGAATAGGAGTTAATTGGAGGGAACAACTTTCTTCAAAGATATCAAAGATCACTGCAAAAAAGAGAACTGTTTCACTACAGATAAATCAAGTAATGATCTTAAATTGAGACAGAAATTCTAAAACATTAATACAAGGGGTAAATTAAAATTAATATAGTAGCCTGACTTTTGAGCACTTGCTTCTTTGGAATCTTGATTTTTTTTTTTTTTTTTTAATTGTATATTTAAAAAGTTAGATGTGTCTGCACATTTGAAAGAAAATACATCAAGATTCATCTATTATGTTTTCACTACTCTTTTTCTGAATAGGTGGAAGTATCTATCACTGCACTAACAAGCATTGGTTCATTTTCTTAAAAATGGTTCATTAATCCCATCCCCAAAATCCTAATTAGGTACTTTGAAGTGTTTCTAACTGTAACAGCAATTTTCTCAAGTCCTTTGAAAGCAACCAGCTCTCCTTAGAAGGCAATTTGTATTTTTTTCCCTTTGCAACAGCCCCAGAGGTGAGTGTTATCTCATAGTAACACACACTTCATTTTGTATCTCACTGCCTAAACAAGCAAGATATTTTGTGAATAGAATTAAAAAAAAAATAAATAAAAAATCTTGGTTTCCATTTTGATTCTACTTTCAGAACACACTAAGCTAAGCAAGAGTATTTTTCTTCTCTTTGTATTTCTCATAAGAATCTATTTCCTCTTCAGTGGCAATATGATCCTTAGTTGTTACCACATGAATAATATTGGAAAAATTAAAGTATATCTCTTGGCTCTACATGTACCACACCAGACTGTTTCGGTGGCGAAAATAATGCTATAATACACAACCCCCTTATCCCAGCCTCTAAGAGCCAATATCTCAGCTTCATCATTCATTTCCTCCCACTTGAACCCCAGATAACACTAATTCTTAAATAAGCTATTCATTGTATGTTAATGTTAACTTGAACGGATTAAGCAAGACACTCGTATAATATTTCAATGGAGTATCTTGTATATATTTATTTGAAAGTAAGACTTTCCATAGGCAAAGAGGTAACACCATCAGCATTGTTGCTTTCACTGAGTACAAAGGTAACACAGAAAGTAAGATATTTATTTCCTAGCAGTAATGTTGACCAACTATAAGTAGAAAAATACATTTTTCTGGTGTAATATTAATAAAAATATCTGTAAATAGTTTAATTCTAACATCTGTGATGATTTCACAGAAGTTTATAAACTGTGCTTTTAAAACTAAAATACAGTGATGTCCTCTAAAATATTTTCCTGTAGTTTCCATAATAGCTTCCAGGCATGTTTCTGGATAGTTTATTTAATGTTCATGACAAAATACGGCATAACAGTTCATTTATTTGGAAAACAAATCAATCTAGCAGTCTAGCATACTTACATGTTTTACCTTTACCTTATGGCACTATTTAAATGTCAAACTTTAAGATACCAAAACAAGTTAAATTTCCCAACATCTCTTTTTGCTTCATAACTATGTGCATGGAGCTAAATACACAGATGTCTATTTAGTGATAAGAAGTCACTTACTGTAACACACAGAGAAAATGTGTTAGGCATGCTTTCCTCCCATTATAATTTTTTTTTTGTTTTTCAATATACATTCAAGTCAGAAAATGTTGTATTTTTGGACAAGGATGAATTAGAATTCAAAGTGCACCTTGGAATTTTTAAATATCATATTTGCATAAGTTTTGGGGAAGGAAAAATATCTGTTAGCTTTGGCTGAGGACAGATACTCCTGTAAAGGCTGAATGAATTGTCCTTGGAAATTCCTATTTCCTGTCTCTGATTATCAAACAGCTATCTCTGGGTACCTTTTGGACAGAAACAGTTCAGTGAGGTGAATTCTACTAGTGGAAATTTCACTTTTCTGAAAATTTAGTGAATATGTCTTATTTGTATGGCCCCAAACCTAACTGAAGTTGGTATTTCACCTGAGTGCTCAGTTAATCTGACAATTCATATTTTCTGAGTTCAAATTTTCTTCATAAGGATACTCAAAAAAAATAAAAGACTATGTTTTAAAGGATTGAGCTCAAGCTGTCTTCTCCACATTACCATCTTCCAAATGCCACAGCAGCTACCCAGTGGTATTTTCACTTCTGGAATTCTGAAGAATTTTTCTAATTCCTTTCTAAGGATTTGCAAGTCTTCTGTGCTTAAAGCAATTTAAGGATGGCAATTTATCCTTTGAGTACCTGTAAAAATTATAAATAAAAGTCCAAATTACAGTAAATCAAATATTGATTTATAGGATTTAAGTGTTTACAAAATTATATCCAGTATATATATTGTCACGCGATTTGGCAGAAAATAAACCCCCTTGCATTCCAGCTGGTCTGCAGATATCAGAGGGGGTGGAGGTGGCTGGCCTTAGATTCTGAGTGATGTCCAATTTGGTATTATTAGACCAGTCGCGTTCAGTATTTCTGAACTCTCATGACTCCAGATTCACAATAGAACACTGCACTCCCTGTCTAGTTGTGCTTCATGGTTTCACACAGTACGGAGCTGGCGGCACCCAATGAGGGGCAGTTTATTGAGAGCAACAGAAGTACAGATTCTTGTGTATTTACAGTGATAAATTCACTGTTTGCAAATATGATCAGCGATAGTATCCACCCTGACTTGTTCATGCTGATGTCTTCCCTTCCTTAAACCATTTTTATAATAATTTTTACCTTCAAGGTGGAGTTTGAGTGGCTTTAGTCATAAATACCTTTATCATGATTGGTGTAAATTTCTCTTGCTTCACTTTTAAAGATATAGCTGAAGAAAATTCACAGTGCAAGCTCAGTGAGGGGTGGTCACACTTTGGAGGCAGGTAGCTTTTGGGACAGAGGTGTGTTTTGGTATTATGATGACATTATAATGAGTAAAGTTCGCACAAAGGACAGTACTTTGTCAAAAACTTACAGACTGTTGGCACAGGGTTGCAAACAGGCAGTTTATCAGTCCTGTAGTACCTTCAAGTTCCCATCTCTTCTGTGATCTCACAGGGCCTGGCCGTGGAATCTTCAGTCCACTCCATCCCCTGTGCTGCTTGCAGGCAGTGTCGCTTAGGGAACAGTTGTGAAATGGATCCCTTGCATACTAGTTGCACTCTATCCTGAAACTTTCTCCAGTGTTATACCTTTCCTTAATGGGTGAACAATGCTGCATCTTTAATATGATTTTAATTTTTAACTCACCTCCAGTCATTATTCCACATAAATACAACAAATACATGTAGCAAATCTTTCATTAACATGATTTGTACAGAAAGCCAAATGCACTTTGAATTTCCAGAAATGACAGCAACAAGTATCTAGCTTTTCCAGTAATTCTTTCTTCTTTTCTTGTTTGGGTTTTTTGCTTGTTTGTTTGTTGGGGGGTGTGTGTGTGTTTGGTTTTAGTTTTTGTATGTTTGTTTGTTTTGGGTTTTGTTGTTTTGTTGTGGTTTTGTTTCTTTGGTTTGGTTTTGTTGTTTGTTTGTTTGTTTCTATTCCACTTTGGTTCCTTTTGCAGGACCATGGTGAAATACCTTCCAAGCCTGTTTGCAGTCCGAGGGATGAATTTTCTTCTGATTTGCTCCTTGTTTTGTCATTTAGACATTAAAAAAAGTGACTTATTCTTTGGCTTTTGGGTGGAGTCTCAAGTTAGAATAAGCATGTTTCAAAATTAATAGAACTATTAATGCATTGGGGTTTACCTTGGAGTAAATTAGCACATCCTAAATAGCTACCAGAGAGCAACAAGGAACAAGGAAACCAAGCAACAATCAGCTACTCTTTCTTCTACAAGACTCTTTGTTAAATTAGCTTCAGGAAAAAAAAGATTGCTCCTTGTTTAATTAGCTTCAGGGAAACCTTAACTACCCTCTCCCCCCAACACCAGAGATCCTGGATCACTGGAGAACAGTAGTATGCCTGCTTCATTCAAGTGTTCCTCCCTGGACTTTTGAGGTGGTTCATGGATGTGTTTAACAACTTTACCTCTGATAGTTTATTAACCTGGCATGAGTACAGCTTCATTCTGACAGAGTGATAAAATTCCTCTGCTAATTCAAGCTTTAGCCTTATCTACAGTGTTACAATTTACACTGACTTGATTACTACTCTCTGAAATTTTGTTGGAAAATAAATTTAGAAATATTTCAGCAAGATTCTGCTATTTCATCCCACATTCATCTCTATGTAAATTAAGTACATTTTATTCCATAACTTTAAAGGAACTTAAAATTGTTCCTTGCACAACAACTACACTGACAAAAAGAGTAGTTCTGTAAGGATCCATTTTCCAATCTATGATTTGTCACATAGAAATAGATGCATAGCCCTTTAGACTTCCACAACACTATAAATAAAGGACCCAATTTCAGCTTGCTTTTCTTTTCCTCCTCATATTCAAAATTTATCATCTGACAGTTTTTATAAAGAAGCTTTCTCTAAATGACACTAAATTTAGTGCCAGCCTAATTAACACCATAATCAGCGGCACAAACTCAGCTCTTTTTAAGAATTGGTCAGGAAAAAAAAAGGTGCCTTGGTATGATTTGCTCCAATCAATGAGACCAGCATGACAAGTCCAAGTCTCACAGGACAGTCTTAATGTACAATAGCAGACTTGCAGTCTTCCCTCAGATAGTCTCAGATAAGATTGTATCATCTCTCTTCTCAATTTTCCCCTGATAGTTTTATTATTAGAAGATTATTTTAAATGGATATAAAGTCCCTTCACTTACAATATAACCAAACGGCCAATTAGATTAGAAGCAATAAAACTTGAGTATAACATTCCTGTTTGAAAGGGATCAAACAGATCCTCATTAAAATTCTGAGATTAAAGGTTCGGGGAAAAGATTATAAGAAAGTAGCATCTTCCATAGTATTCTAATTATTTTTTCCCCACCTACAGTGAAGTAGAAAAAAATAATTCATCCAGTAGATAATAAATGAGGGTGACAAATAGAAAAAGTGAGAAACGCAACTGAAATAGAAATAGTAAGAAATGCAATACCAGAATGCTAGAAATACTGTGATTAAAAGGAAGAGTATCAAGGGACAACATGTTTTTTATTGTAAGGAAACACTTCACATAGAATTTTGTCGTGGTTTAACCCCAGTTGGCAACTAAGTACTATACAGCCCCTCGCTCAATTCTCCCCACCCTTGCTGCTACCTGATGGGATGAGGAGCAGAATCAAAGAAAAAGAAATAAAGTAAAAATAGTGGGTTGAGATGAGAACAGTATAATAATTGAAATAAAATACAATATAATAATAAAAATTATGATGATGAAAATGAGTGTATTAAAAAAAAAAAAAAAAAAAAAAAAAAAAAGACAGAGAAATAAAAC
>JANHGN010000425.1:0-26817 GCA_024605025.1 Megaceryle maxima | reverse complement strand
AGGAGTGGATTTAGATTAGAAATAAGGAGGAAGTTCTTTACCACGAGAGTGGTGGAGCACTGGAACAGGTTGCCCAGAGAGGTGGTTGAGGCTCCATCCCTGGAGACATTCAAGTGGGGCTTGATGGAGCTCTGAGCAGCCTGCTCTAGTTGAGGATGTCCCTGCTCTCATCAGGGGGGTTGGACTGGATGACCTCTAGAGGTTATGTTTCTATGTTTACATCTGTTGGAAAAAGAAAGGGGATTGCACTGGGGGAGAAGGGAGATGAGGGGCATAAGGACTGAGAAATGTCATTTCCACAAGATCTTAACTGTTTAGTTCCATAGTTTCTGAGAAGAAAAACTCACTGCTGTCCCAGGTGGAATGTCTTTAACAGTTTTTATAACCAGTTCAGCAGCAGATGAGGGAGAAAAAAAATGAACCTGTATTTCTCATAGGCTGGGCAATCCCCTGCCTCCTGGATTTTAGAGCTAGCTAAGCAATCCTTATCTTTTAGCAATATGAGAAAGGGAAAGTGTTATTGGCCTCTTTAATTTTTTTTGTGCAGAGCAGAACAGCTAATAAGATGGGCAGAACTGACAAATTTGCTTCCTCCTGAGAAGAACCAATAAACCAGTGGGTTGGCACTCACTTGAAAAGTGGAGTACAACTTCATTTGCTACTTACACAAGCAGATCACCTTTCAGGTGTTTGAATGCTCTTGAGAAAGTCAAAGACTTCTAGTGAGTGTTTGTGCTAACTTTCTTTAGTATAAAACCAAGTGTTCCTAGGACTGGACCGATATCTAATGAAATCAGTATCTTCAATAGACATTGGATCCTTTTTGTGTCTGGCTAATATACAGCAAAAGGTCTGAATTTGTCTTATTCTCTTTCCCAGTACTACCCATCTGCTAAGCTTTTCCTACACTATATATTAAAATGTGTTTATTTTCCTTTACATTTTTATTTGTGTTTTCCACACAAGCATAAACATTTGCATTCTAGACATGCAGTAGCTGAAAAATGGAAGTGAACAGGAAAACAAATAAATTTCACAGAAACTGCAAGTAATCGTTAATATTTTGAAATCTGGTTAATTTTTAATTCATTTTCATAGGATCTCAAAATAGTTCTGTCTGTTTCTTGTGACTAAAGAATGCAAGGGAATATAAACATTTGACATGTATTAAAACTGTAATATTTTCCGCATATTTAAACCTAAAAAGTTCCCTTATTATAAAATAAATTCTTAAAGATCTAGAATTCTGAGTACACTAAGAGCTCCTGAACACATGGGATTCTTAATTAAATCTTTAATTAAAATCCTGTCCCAAGTGTTAGCACTATTACTTTGTAGATAAAACTAATCAGTGGGACTACAACATCTTTTCTGTCTTCTGCAGCCAAACTACTGTTCCAGTATCATAATTTTATTAGAAACCAAGTCAGATCTGGGCTCAAAGGACTGCTCCTGGGAGCCTGTGCTGAAGAAGAATGATCTCCAACAGTACATTGGGAACAAAAGAAGCGCATGTGGTCTCCATCAGGGAGTGATAGAGTAAGTTACACTTTGAGTTGAAGACCTAAAACCTCATTAAAGTAGATCCTTTAAGGTTCATAATAAACTTGGACTAGGTTTCAGCAGGGTTCAACTTCTAGAGCAGATGTTACTGCAGAGGCCACAGAGAAAAGAAATATGTGCCTGTGGTAGCCATATCACCATAAGTCACAACCAGACAACACGTCCATTGTTCCATATGTTTCTTATTCTCACATTCTCTTGAGGATCATAGAAGAAGAAAGCCTGGAGAAACAGACCCTCTCCCCACATGCTTCCAACTCTAGTTACCATCTCAGGTAACAATCAAGAAAACTAGAAATGGCTGTCCTGGGTCCTAATAACACCCACCAGATGGTCCGTGACAGTCTTGATAAGAACATCTGCAATCTGTCAATAGTGGCTGTAAAAGGAATAAGAGAAGACCATCTTCAACCTTTGGCTGACTGCCATGAATCATGGGACTCCAGAGGACAAGGATACCCACAAGAGGAGTTCCTGCAGGAAAGACCTATTCAGCGAGACCCTCTGCTTCTCTGCACACACACACAAGGGAAAAAATGGCCTTGTAGCATATCCATTGATATTCTGGTTCCTTCAGCTCAGGGGAGGTGCTTGAATGGAGGTAAAGATATAGGAAAACCCAGTGATATAAATTAAGGAACAACATGTTCAGGGCCATTCATTCTCAGAGTCCAGTACAATGTCTTCTACTTTTGTTTTTCTATTGTTCTTCATGACACATTCTTCTATACCCCACACACCTTGTTTTTCATTGAAGAATTATTATTTTATTCCCCAGTCCTTATTAAAAGCATTGTCTGTATCGATTCCCTCATAAGGCTTGTCATCAGTTCCTGTACTTTATAACAATTAGTGGTGTGGGTTTATTTATAAAATATTGCACAGAACTTCAAGTCAGGCTGATCATCCACCTCTGTTGTTTTACTCACTATTATAATAAAAAATGGTTTATGACTTTAAAAACAATGTAAATGAAATCTTGCTTATTTTCTTGTCACTTCTTATCATAGTTCAAATGATGATATGTTTTCTAATCTTGCAGACTGTCAAACACCTCACAAAGTGTCACTTGTGCTGTATGAGGACAAGCTACTTGATGAGGCATTTATAAATGGTATGAAATGAAGGCAAAGCTCAGTGAAACAAGGAGTAGCACTTGTCTGTTGTGCTCTTGAGAGCAGTAGGGGCTTAAGTCCTGCACCAAAACAAATGCCTCTGATCCCTACCAGCTGAAAGTCTAGTAGTGAGTTGGGACCTGAAGTCCTTCCCAAAGTCTGAGTAGATTTGTTCATCAAGACCTCTCTACAGATCTGCCAACTGGAATTACATGTGGAAAATATGCATTCCTTCCACCAAACTCCTGCTGACTTCCCTTGCCTTTCCAAACTTAAGCCATACATGAAAGGTTCCCTTTGCAGGTCAACTCTTGGAAATTTTTCCTCTCAGGCAAAGTTTATCAGACGAGACGCATTAATGAAATTTAACTGTTACAAAATCTTTCAGGGCTTTTGATTATATTTCCTGCCCACCGCCCTTGTACATGCCACTATGATACTGACAGTGCTTTCTCTGGACTTCTGCACAGTGCAAAAGGCCCCACTGCTCTGCTCTGCTCAGCTGTTGCCTTCTTGGTTTCCTACAGCATAAGGCTTTGTTTCTTGAACATTGTAAGGTGGATGGGGTTCATCATGCCTCATATCATCATTGATTTATACAGTATTAGTCATCCAGACTTCTTTTACCAAGAAGTGAAGCAAGAACTTATAAGGAAAAAGTTAAATTAGCAAAATATGGAATACAAAATCTACTAATGAGATAAATAATTTTGTTACCTGTTGCCACGTGAACATGACATAAGGAGTGTGATACCACAGATGGTAAAACTGGCACTGGCAATAAGAAGTAGGGTAGCACCACCTTACTCACACATGTACCTTTCTGTGCATTGAGTTTTATAAGGTCTCTTCTGGGGGACAGAAGCTAATAAACACCTGAAAACCAGTCTGTGTTCATTTCATTCCTCAGCTTTAACGCTGTTCTATTGCTTTTGTATCTGTGTTTCACATTTCTCTTCTTCATCACTTCTTTCAAACATCCAGCATCCTATCCACCAGTCAAGTATATTACTATATACTAAGACATACACTGATCCTGTTCGTGCCTCATGATCTTAGCCAAATATGCCTGATGTTTAGTACTTCACTGATTTTAGATTTAACCACAGTGGCTGACTATTATTTTTTAATGTTCTGGCCTGGCTTCTGTGTCTACCCAACCCCAGATCTAACCTGACATGCTTTTCGTGGCCATATTCTCCTCTTTTGCAAGAGTCTTTTCATTCAATTTGGCTGTACCCTGATGAAAAATTATTTATTGAGCAGCACCCCACCCTGCTCACTGGCAATTCTCTTAGTGCCTTCCAGAGCCACCAATCAGGTCAGAAGGAGACCTTTGCAGAATAATCTTTGCCTCCTCTTTTTTAGTTGTCAGGTCATAAGGTTTTAATCCCATAGCTGCTCTTGACCTAACCAGATGGGGCACCTTGACACCCAGTGTTGCTGGCAGTCCTAACTTGCTATGCTGGAGCTCAGTAATCTTTCTCTGAATTCAGTCCCAGCCATCCTTGGTCATTCTGGACCAGCTTCCCCTGCCACTGCACAGAGGAGCACTTCAGCCTTTTGCACCATGATGCACACCCTGCACACCTTTCTCCAGTGGGACTGCTCTGGCCATAGTCTCAGCAACCAAGGCAGATGCTCCCTACCCCTGTAGAGTTCCTCCTCTAGATGGGTTCCCCACAGCTGCAGGCAGGCAGGGAGGGAGCTAACAGCAGCATTAGCACCATGACATTTTAGAGACTCTCTAGACTCTTCTCTCTGAAGTCTTTCCTAGCAGCAGGCACACTTTCTGTCCCTCTGTTTTCCTCCATTAATGAGTTCAGCTGATTAGCCCCCTTGCTGCTTCAGTTTCTCCAAGCCACAATAACCCAAGCACTGCTTCCACACACTTTCTTGAAACCTAAACAATGATGGCCCTTTTCTCTGTCTTGACCTTTTCCCTGTCTTTTATCAGTAAGACACAACAGGATCTGACTTCTTTGATTTCAAAGCTTGGTAATAGATTGTATCCATCCAATTAATTCACATTTAGTGAACCAAACTGAAGGGTCCTCTCAGGAAACAGCCTAGAGGACAGACAACTTCCAAATCCCCATCTGCAGATATCTTTTACCACCTAAAATACAGAATGATGGAGCAGAAAACCTTTTAATGCTTTGTGCGTTGACCAAAGCCTTTGTGCTTTGTGCTGGTAAGCCAACAGGACCCAAGAATGGAGTTAAAGTCTGTCTAAGGCAGATTGCACACATGCCAGAGATACTTAAGAGAGTGCACTGGAGCTGAAGTAAACCCGCACACAGCCCATAAAAAATGGGTTTGAAATCTTCAGATTTACTTTGCAGGGTTTGAACAGAGCAGCCTGAGCAGTGTCACCATGCTTACTATGTCACCATGCTGTCACAGGCCCACTTTTATTATTGTTACTGTTTCCAGAGAGACTCTTGTTGAAGGCCCCAAAAAAGGTCCATCAATTCAGCTGATCCTGCCTGAATCATAGCTTAACACTTCTCTATGTGCCCCAGGCAGTATTCACAGGTCTTAAGAAATAGAAAAAACTTCTTTGAACTTCTGGGACCCTGATGGTGCATAATCTTGCTTTTCTATAACATTT
The DNA here is from genome assembly GCA_024605025.1 of Megaceryle maxima. Lineage (NCBI taxonomy): Eukaryota > Metazoa > Chordata > Aves > Coraciiformes > Cerylidae > Megaceryle > Megaceryle maxima. The sequence goes on along the minus strand of JANHGN010000425.1, from coordinate 21,525 downwards.
ATTTTCTGACTGAGTAGTTTCTTTTTTCCTTTAGCACACTTTTCCTTTGTGCAGATTTTGTCTGTTCTTTCAGTTCTTTGGCTTTTTGTTGTTGTTGTTGTTGTTGTTGCTGCTGGTTTTGCCAGTCTGTTTCTTGTTTATCACCCCTAAATTTCATTGTCCATATTCCACATCCTACTTACCCAGTATACGCCAGAATATTATGCTTGTGTTACTGACTTTGTGACCTGTTTAGGTGTAACAGGAACAGACATGAGAGTTCTTGGTGCATCATTACTGGAGCAGAAACTGAGAAAGGTAGAAAGCAGTTCTTTGGCCATAACATTAATGCCTCTGCTGTTCTCACTGTCTTTTCATGCCTGCAAAGCACAGAAGAAAAATTTCTGAGATCACTGGGAGCTCTCATTTGCTAGTGCAGTGACAGTAAACAAGAGTGATGTGACTGGTTAGAGAAAGGGGGGCCAGTTTGGAAGGGACACACGTCACACAGAACAAGATGAATGAAACGATCCATACAGACAGGGGAACAAATCAAGAAAGCAAGGTTATGCAAGCAAAGCCTGAAACTCAGCACAAGAAAATGCCTCTCTGAACACAACTGTATTGTTGTTCTTATTTTTCACAGGTCAAAGGTGCATTGAAAGCTTTTAAAACAAAAGTGTGTGTGACTTCCAAAACCAGTAGTGCAATTATATATATATTAAAAAGCACTGATACATTTGAAAAGATAACATTGTAGACATAAGACAACTTTTTGTAAATTTTCTGCTTTATGGGACAATTCCTCCCCATGAACATTTGATTTCTGATGGCTTTAGTTATTTATGATATAAAATAATGACTTCGATATTGATAAATATGCCCCTGGTTCAGAAAGCCTTAAAAATATGTTTAAGCAAGTTTCAAGCTGTTCTTCAGTATTGACCTAAATGCCCTCAACAAATTATACAAGACTACATTCTAAGGTGTTATCTGGTATGCTGCATTCATCTAATGAGTCAAACAATTCTTCGGTGCTTGTAGGGACAGATGTGAGATTTATGCATGCATTTATGAAAATCTTTAATAATGAGTAGGATGTGCAAAAAAATAAGATAAACAAGAGATACTGAGATGAGAGACACAGGACACTGTATGAAGTCATGAATAAGGGCACCTGGCACAGACAGGATAATGCAAAATTCTAAATGAATTTTTTTAATAGAATTAGATTTTTCCTTGGCATGCAGGCCTGTCTTTGTGCCTCCATGACAAGCATGCTGAATGGGAATGCAATCTTTCTGAAGAAACTGTGAAACTTTTAAGTTGCTGGAGTAGCAAAGGGGCTGAAGGATGGCAATTCATACTGTACTATTGCAAAGGCTTACGTATTCTGTTTAGCCCTGGGTCAGGAGATCATAGTATCATAGAATCACAGAATGGCAGGGGTTGGAAGGGACCTCTGGAGATCATCAAGTCCAACCCCACTGCCAGAGCAGGATCACCTAGGGCAGGCCACACAGAAACATATCAAGGTGGATTTTAAAAGTCTCTGGAGAAGGAGACTCCACAACCTCTCTGGGCAGCATCTTCCAGGCTCCATCACCCTCACAGTAAAGTTCTTCCTCATGTTGAAGTGGAACTTCCTGCGTTCCAGTTTATGACCACTGCCCCTCATCCTAAATTGACTGGCTGCTGCTGGAGAAGCTGAGAATTCCTTATTATGTTAAATCAGGAGTGATCTTCCTAAAATTTTTAAAAATGCAGCTTTATATCCTGGTCTTTAAAGACAGTTTGGAGATAAAACTTCAGATCTGGGCATAATCCTGTTCCTTTTCCCTATTGGGAATAATCCCGGTCCTTTATTTTATTGAATACACTGAGCCATGCAGGTGACTTTGAAAAGTCCAAAACATAGACTCTGTTTTAATCATCATCACTTCTGCCCTTACTGCCAAATGTTTGCAGTTCACCTGTTCACTGAGTTTGCTGATACTTCCTTCTTCTGCTCTAAACCCCTGGCCCCAGCTGCTCCAGTGCTAAAGCTCCTCAGCCTCCCTCAGGGTATCACCATCCTTTTTTGTAAGCTAGGAACCATTTATTTTCACATAGTTCAACCTGTGATTCTATTCCTTGGTGTTTCACTGGGTCCTATCCCAGCAGTTTCTCAAGGTCACTCGTTTAATAAATCTGAAGTCCTGCTGCTGACTTAGACACTAAGGAAGCTGTTAAAACCACATTTAACTTCTCCACTCAACCCTTTTCCCTCTTATTGCCATCCTCATCCACCCTTTTCTCCTCATTCCATCTATGGCTCAGAAGATGTCTCTCTCCAAGTGCTGCTTTTATCCTCTGGTGCTGAATCTATACAGTATTCTAACCCTGAGCCTAAACTTTTTTTTTTTTTAAATTTTTTTTTTTTCTTATGGTCAGTTTCCAGCTTGTAAGATACATCTGGTCCTGAATGCTGGACAAATCTGGAAGGATTCTTTGATGTAAAGTCCACAGAGCTGTTGAGTCTTTTTTTTTGTGCAAGTGTCAATCAGAGGGCAACTCTGCTCCTATAACGTGTGACATCTGTGTCTGAGCTAGTTGCCCTAAATTCCCTTCATAGCCATCATCAGCATTTTAAAGGCAGGATTTGTCCAACACATTGTAGGTGTCTGTAATAGGGTGATTGGCAGCCTAAATCCATTTATTTCCCACTAATTACAATGGAACTTTAAAGGGGCTATTCAAGTGGATCCTACCCTTAGAAACAGAAATGTTGGGCACATTTAGTATGGTATGAACAATTCCTCAAGTCAAAAAACTCATCTATTCTAATGTGGATTTTCTATCTCTTGCCTAATTTACAATATGTAAAAACACCCTGTAAAAAAAAATTCCTTCAGAGATGGCAAAGCTGGGGCTCAGAAGAGGGTAGTGACTTGCTGAACCAAACACCCTTTATTCAGCACTGAATTACTGTAATAGCTCAGATTGAGAGAGATGGAACCAAAGCATCCTGACCTAGCATTTGTTACCTAATCCTTTAAACAGATTTGTATGAAATTAACTGACATCAGGCCTTGGAGAAGAGTTACAATAGAATCTAAATGTACAATGCATTTCCTTTATTTCTTCTTATCTTCATATCTCATGCTTCTATGGACTATTCTTCTTATGCTTATGTGTCAGATGCAGGAACATTACTCTCAATGCTAACAAGAAAGCTCTTGTTAAAGCTGTATATACTCTTTTTTGGACACTACTTCTGACTTCTCCACAGAGGATAACTCTAGGGTGTGCCAGGGGATCTTGTCTTTGGAGGTGTAATTCATCAGTGACTGGACACTCATTCAAGTCTGACAGCTATTAATCTTAAAATCCTAATGTTGTCTGGACAAATGTGTTTTAGAGGCCTTAATTGCTTGGGATGAGGTCTTGATTTAGAATTGCTACCTTGATTAGATACAGTCATTAAGCTGAACTTGCCCTATACTCATTGCAAGCTTAAATGTCATAAGTTCCATGGGGTTTTTTTATCTTCTAAACCATCAGCTCCAGATTTAGACTAGTATAGGTAACCTTTCAAACTGTAGAGTCCAACAGGAGCCTCCTTTTTCTTCATTTTTTTGTTCAGAGCCAACAAAGAAATTGATAAAAAACATTACATAGGCATCTGTCTTAATAGCTTTTCTCAGATTCTCCTCATCTGACCTTTGTTAGTCTGAATCATCTTCTATTGCACTGAAGTGTAACTTCCTTCCTTGTCACTGGATATTTTGCATTGCATTAAAAATAATGTCCCACAGACATATCCTCCAGCTCTATTTGCTCTAATTCACATACCTCACCCTGTCATAGCACAGATATAATCTCTGCAACTACCATTCTTCCCCTTTCGCTTCGCTCTTTGTATGCTCCATTATTTCATGGCTCAGTTGCCTTTTCTTTTTGTCGCTGGACTAGTAACATATTTCTGCAGTTAGCAGGCATGCAACCTCATTTACCTTGGTGCTGGGTAATTGCCAATTTCTTTTAAATATCCACTTAAAAAATATTTTAAAAATAAACAAATTTATAAAAATTGGCTTACAAACAAGACCATGTATCAACTTACGTGCTCAAGAAGTGGGCCCATGTGGACCTCATGAGGTTCAACAAGGCCAAGTGCAAGGTCCTGCACCAGGGTCAGGGTAACCCCTGGTATCAATACAGGCTGGGGATGAAAGACTGAGAACAGCCCTGCAGAGAATGACTTGCAGAAAACCACTTAACAGCCAAGAATGGCGTGGGTCTGAGTTGAAAAATGCTGATTTGTGTGCCTATTTTAGTGCATGGGTGCCATCAATCCCTCACTCAAATTTCAGGTCCAGAAGAGCATCTACACTAGTTTAACATTTTGCATTGAAATACAACCTTCAGTGTGAGGGGTGCTCTCCGTGCATTCCCCTGGGGGAAGCAGCTGTCAGGCAGCACCACCAACCAACAAACTTGCTCCTTCCTCTTCAAATATAGAGCAGAGAGGCAGGTTGAAAAAGTCCTCACCTTGTACAAACAGCTTTCCCAAGTAAAATGAAGGCAAAGAGGAAGACCACTCTCACACCAAAACCAGTCTGTGTCATATGACAGTGGGGGGAAAAGAGAGGTTGCATGCAAAGCATTAATAGTGGGGAATTCTGATGAAAATGACTGACTGCTTTCATTAGTGGGAGCACTGCCAGGCTCCTACCCGACAGCCTCTGTGAGGCTCCCGACTGCCAGGCTCCACCAATTCTATCAAGGCTCTGAATTCAGCAGCTGGAGACACTTACAGCAATGGCTGCTTCTCTCTCACCCAGCTTTAGGCAGCACATCACCTGGTCTTTGCTGGATGAGACCAAACACTAGGATAGATAGGTGCTCTCTCACATGACAGAAATGCAAGAGCTGCAGCATCTAGAAGGTGTTTGTCAAAAACTTTTGCTTCTGCACAGATGATCCTCTCCAAACACCACTTGCTACCAGCTGCAACCTTCTTTTGCTATTCATTATTTAACTAATTGTTATTTCCAGACCTGTGGTCATTTAATTAAGTATGTAGAGTCCCTGAATCGATAGACATTTCTGCTGAGGCAGCAGCAAAAAAAAACTCTGTCTATCCCAGTGTGGCCTGGCAAAGAGAAGTCCCAAGCACAAGAGACTTGTTCTACTGTTCTAGCTACTTTTTCACCTAGGACTGCATTGATCCTTTCAGTCTTGAGGTATATTTTATTTATTTTTTTTCTACCATATCAGGAAACTTTATTGTGTTACCAGTCTTCCCCCAAGGTCATTTTTCCTGAACTTTTCAACAAGGATGAGAAAAGATGATCAAATTCTTCCTCTGGACATTATTCAATGTGCACCCTGGGTTCCTGCATGTGGTCTTGTAGTGGAGAACATCACAAATAGCAACAGGTCAGAGTAAGGGGAAAGATACTGAGAAAGTCTTCAAAACACTTTAGTCTGGCAGATATCTAAATGTTAGGAAGATTGTCCATTTAATTGACCTATTGGACATTATTTAACATGTGCCACCTAAAACCCCTACATACCACTGGAATGGTACCACAGGTACTATGCAGCACAACTCCCTTTGCTGTTTTTTCACTGGTATCTTTAATTAGTTATTACCTCCTTCGCATTCCTTGCTTTTCATCACTGCTGCTGTATTTTATCATGTAGACTCTTGTCAGTAAATGAAGTCTATTGCTCTCAGGAGTTTCTACTTGTTTCATGTTATCAGTTTTGATTGCAGTATTCTCCCATGTTGGGCATATATCTCTCAGTAAATTACCCAGGCAGCATATCTGCATAGGGTGTTAAAGAAGTTTCTTGACCCTAAGTTTCTCGTAGTAGAGTCTCAGGCATCAAATTTTATTAAAATCATGTATTTAGATGGTACAGCAGAAAAACAGCTCATGTAGGGTGCCTCTGGAGAGGGACTCTGAACAAAAAAATCTCTGGGCACTTACATCCTTACAATTTAAGTTACCCTCACATGATAGTTTGGTCGAATATTAATATTTGGGTCTGGGATCTTCTTGTTCCTCATTGGATTCTTTCTCTGTCTCCAGGCAGACCATTCCTGTTCTTACTTCAAGGATGTAGTTTCTGCTGACAAATGTGGCTACCTTATTTTTCACAGGATGCACTGGTCGCAGGGCCTCTCTTCATGTAGCTAAGTATAAGTTCTCTTGTAGCCTAAGGCTTCAGTAAAGCTAGCTACTCGTGTTAATTAAGTTATGCTAAATAAACAGTAAACCAAACTGCACAAAGCAGTTCATTCTTTTTAAAGCTTACTTTTGTTAGCTAAATGACTAATATTCCTTAACATGTTAAGCAAAGTCAGACAGGTTAAGCAAAGCACAATAAATTTCAATTCAACCTAACTTCTCATGAAGGTTGTGTAATAGTATATTACAGCAGCTGTAGTTAAAGTCATCTAGTTCAAGATGTTAAAAATACAATTGTCCACTCTGCTCCTCTACTGACAGGCATTTCCTGCCAGCTGCAGGGGCAGAGGGAGTGGTGCACGTCTGATGCATCCTCCTACAGCCACTAGTGAGGATGGAGTCACCTCAGAGCATTGGCTGATATCTTTCAGAATCATGGGGCAGGGGAATAAACTTTGCTGCAGACCAGACTGCAAGTTTCTTTGCATGCTAGCAGCTGCCAAGCTTCCTTTTCACTTGGCTTGAATAGAGCAGAGAGCAAAAATCCACAAAATTAATGTGGTGACATTTCATTCCCCATGGAAACCTGCAGGCATCAAAATAACTGCTACCTATGTCAGTCCAACAGTTACAAAACGGTCCAACAATTTCCTGCTCTGTTGCTTATCGGTGGTGAACGTGGGTCCATCTGCAATCCAGCTGCAGTGTCAGTGTCTTGCTGTTGTTAGGATTGCAGATTTTAAATCCAACAGAAACACGATGACTAGTATCAACTCCTCCAGCTCATGCCTTGCATATTTACATCTGTGTATACGATTTTTCCATGGATTAAGTGTCAAAGGTCACATCCAGAGATGACGTAAAATATCATAGCTTCATTGACCCACCCCATGGTCCTCCATTCTGTATTTACATAAGAATTTCAGCCTGTATGATATCTCACACCTGTCCTTATTAAACTGCATCCTTCTTTTTTTTTCACAGACCACTTTTCCTATTTGTCAAGTTTATTTTGGAGTCTGATCCTGTCTCGCAGTCTTCCACAACTTGTTTTATAGACCAGCTTAATATCTGTATTCTATCTCCTACCATCCAAGTAACAGGAAAAAACATGTAACAGAAGCAACCCTGAGGTTATCTGACTTCATAAAAGTTTTCCAAGGAACGTCTTCCCTTTTGACAATGAACCATCAATAGTTTATTTTTTTAGAAAGGTTGGCCAACCAGTGTTATTACCAAAGTTTCCTTAGTTCATTAAATACACTGGTTTCAAATAGTTTGCTTCTGACTAATCTACATTGACTGTTATTCAGTCTCTCCTTAGAGGCTGACAGTTTCATTTTTGTTTATTTTGTTTCAGAGTTTTTCCAAGAATTTAATTAAGCTGTTTATTTTCTATTCCTTTGTCCTTCTTTTTTAGTGTAGGCCCTGTATATAGAATCATAGAATTGTCAGGGTTGGAAGGGACCTTAAAGATCATCTGGTTCCAACCCCCCTGCCAATGGCAGGGACACCTCCCACTAGAGCAGGTTGCTCAGAGCCCCATCCAGCCTGGGCTTAAAAACCTCCAAGGATGGGGCCTCCATCACCTCTCTGGGCAACCTTTTTCAGTGTCTCACCACCCTCATGGTGAAGAAATTCTTCCTAAGAATCTCCTTTTCCAGTCTTCTGGTACCTCACCCACTCTCCAGGAGTTGTCACTGATTATAGACTCATTCAGGCACTGCTTCAGACTGTTAGCTAAGCTAACCCAGAGACAAGGTCCATCAGGAAAGAAAAGTTGCCATTTCACAGAGACCGCAACTCATTTCAATCTCAATTTTTCAGGTTAGCTGAAGAACTGAAAAAAACAAATTATTTGCACAGCTCATGTCCTGGAGCCTTGGAAAATTACCCTTTAGAGACAATAATTATGGAAGTGACGGTGCAGCACACCATCATGGAACTTTAAATCAGAACAGACTGAGTTTTAGATAATTTTGGAAGATGCCATCAGAGCTGTGTTTTGAAATGGGCCTAAAAGCAGTTTCTGAAGCAGTAATGAATGTGGCTCATCCTTCCTTATCGATTTTCATCCAGCACAGTTTAGTTACCTCTAGCACTCTTCATGCTGACAGCATCAAATGATAGGTAGTTTTCTTGTTGTACATGAGATCTCTAAGATGCATTGTTGTGTGACTGTGCTGCTGGGAAAGATGAGTTGCTTTTACCTTCATTCATCTTATTTGCATGCATGGTCACTAATATGGAAAGGTCTTTCATAGTGAATTCAACTTTTCCTTAGAGTCTGAGGAAAAGAGTCTGAGTTTGTGTATTGGGGCTCAGCAAATAGACTGCTGCTTTCTTCTTACCTTGCCTACTAAGGAAAGATTAGTCAAATGATGAGTGAAAAGGACAGTGAGGTGGGCTTTTTTCTTCTTGTTGTTGGGGTTTTTTGTTTGTTTTTGTGGTGTTGTTGTTTAGCTTGTTTGGTTTTTTTCCAGTGATACATCATTAGTGAATGGAATCAAAGGAGATACTGTTTGGTTTTGACTTCTCTTTTTTATCACTCAGGGTCATACACCTGGACTATATAAATGCCAAATATATGACAAAGGAAGTGCTGTTACAAGGTAACATTCAGGGACCTCTGGATTTGCACTTGGAGTCATCACTGAGGAAACACAAGGCACGGAAGACGATCCAAATACCATGTCTGCTGAAATAAGGACAGGAAAGCCATACAACAGCATGGGTGGGGTGTGTGGGATAACAACAGGTAGTGCCACAGGCTGGCCACTCACTGGTGTCTCTGCTCCAACTGGGAGCACATGAAGTACTTCACAGCCTGACACAGTGGGACCAAGTGGGGACCAAATGTAAGAAGCTCAACTGATAGTGGTTCCCACAGGATGGGGGGTCAGGCCTGGCCATGGGTCCCCCATGGCATGTTTGGAACATTTGCCCCACATTCACCAGCAGGTAGTGGGGAACCCTGCTCTGTGCTATCTCTGAGCTGATCCTGAGCATCAGCAGCCAAATCTGCAGGATTGGGGATGGTCAATGCTGTGGCACTAAATGGGGTTTTAGCTATGAATGCCCATCTGGAGTTCAGAAGAGAGCAGTTACAGCACATATCGCTCACTCAGCTGCACTAGAAACTGCATCAGTTCCCCAGAAATGTGCTTCTGCAAGCACTAATGCTGATGGCATCGACTGACCTCAGGAATCAGTCTGTGGGCCAGCATTATTGGTGGGGTTTTGAGACAGATCAAGAATTTATGGTTTCCCATTACAGATTGCAAGTGTCCTTGTGGGCTACCACTTTCAGTTGCCTCACCTGCAATTAATTCATATGCTTTGCAGAGCCACAACTTGACCATCAAGGGAAATGGTCTCCACAATAGCTGTCTTAATCATTTGATTTTCACCCCAGCTGCAGAATGGAAAAAAAAAAATCTGTCTCTATGTGTGTTCATGCATTAGCTCACAACAAAATCTTCCTGGAGTTTTAAGTGGAATCAAAGATAAAAAGAGTTGTGTGCAAGTTGTGTGTTGTATTCATCTTCCTGAGCGTTTTAGTAAAAGCAGTGTGCAAGGCTAGGGGTGGGGCATGAGTTCAGTTCACAAAACTGAGAGGATACACCCCCCCTCCATCTAGTGCTGGTGTGAAGGACCTAAGCTTCTGTCCTTTGTCCAATACACACTTTGACAGCAACCAAGAGCTCCCACACCCTAGACAGGTGTCTGATCCCTGCCCTCAGCGTCCTTCGAGGGACCTTTTCCAATTTCTGGTTTCAGGGCTCTTTTCTTTGTAAACAAGTCTTAACCAGTCACGGAAGTAGTCTTGAATGCTAACATCAGTCACAGAGGTTGCTCTCATTAGGGCCCCTTTCTAATCAATGGACTACCTGTATCTGGACCAGATATCTTGTTTTGATTGGAGTTCATTTTCAAAGGTGGGAGGTGTTGTCAAGATGATCCCCACGCAAGGTCTGTGCTTTTGAAATCCATTCCCTTTGACTTAGAAATGTGCTGGTTTTAGTATTTCACAAAGCCTGATTCACCCTGACTGCTTTCCCTCAGGTTTGCTCAGAGATGCACTGGATATCTGTATTATTAATGTAAGACAAAGCTTGTTATGACTCTGAGTGCTTTAATGTTTCTTGTAAATCACATAAAAGTAAAAAGAAGCAAATGTTGTAATGTCTCAGGAGCTGATATATTGTATAGAGACAGTGGAAAAAAAGTTCTGAATCTCACTGCTTGGAGTATCACATCTTCCATCCTCAAAAACAAAGGATCAAAGGTTAGTAGTTCTTACTTGTGGGTGCAATTTCCATTAGCAGGCACCCTGAGTAGTCAGGAATGGTTCTTTTTAAGCTTTATCAGACAACTGCTTTTGAGGGACAGATTCTTAATGCAGAAAGATCCTTCTGGGTTTTGCTTCTATTAATTTTACATAAGGCATTTTTGTTAGCCAGAATTAGATAGCACCAGTTATTTATGAATAACCCATGAAAGAATGCATGAGTCAATATGACACACTATCCCAGTCCCTGGTGCAGGGTATTCACAAATCAAGAATGGCATCTACGCAGAACAGTCACCAACAGAGATATTTCTGTGGTGTGCTTGGATTAACATGGAATGAATTATCTTCCCAGTTATATGAGTTGCTTTCCCTGAAGCATATTTCTCCTGTCCTTCCCCTGTAGGGGATAAGTAAAGATTATGTTGGAGTTTTCTAGCTATGCACTTTGAGTGGCCTCGGTTTCCTTCTGTTCCTTTATTAAACAGTTCTAATGACTGCTCTTGGAAAAAGAAACATCTGGCACATGTTGTGATAGAGAAATGAAAAGTGATAATGGTAAAATCCTTGCCACTCACAAGAACTCAGCCAGTCCTGCCTGATATGAGGTACAGGCTTTTTAACAGTCCTTCTTCGATGTGGTATTATTAATTCAATTCTAGAAATGGGCACAATGGTTAAAGACCTGAACAAACAGTGAATTACACAACCAGTGAAAGAAAAAGTGTCATAACCTTGTGAATAAGGTTATTGCAACCACACTGTATATGTGTGCACGTGTGTCTGCACTCATATATCCCTGGGTTGACAGTTCCTCATACCTGCACTGTGTCTCCTGACACAATCTACTTAAGTAGTTAACCTATCCAGTGCTGTTGTTCAGTAACTGTAGTAATGTAAGTAAAAAAAAAAAAAATTAGTTCCCTTTAGAAACATCTACAGAAAGAAAATACTAAGCCCTTTTAAACCACAACTACATTTCCATAGGTTTTTCCTTCTGCCTTTATGAATTTCTCCTTTGTTCTCACTGGAAAAAAGAAAAAGGCTGATTTGTGTCATTCCTATCTCCAATACAACTTGTTCCTGCCCTAAACCTGTCTAAAATTTCTAGAGAAAACCAGAACGTTCTGTCCCTTCAGGCTTAGCTTTTCCAGCCCACCACATACAGGATCTGGAGCAAAGGAGACAAAGCAGCATTTATGAGTTGCACCTCAGGAAAATGCAATTCTGGAAACTGGAGTGTAACACATGACACTGCTTAGTTTGGTGAGGAGCAATAAAGCCCATTTCTTTCTTTAAGATCATGCTTAAAACATGGTGTGCCCCACAGTCCAAACAAGCTCACAACATGTTCACAAAATATTGTCAGCAATTCATTAGCAACTTAGCAGGAGATTGGAGGATGTTTCTGATTAACACAAAAGCCTGATGGACTTGGGTACGGGATAAGATTGTGATCTTTCCCCATCAGATTTTCGATTCCTTTCAAAAGAGGGATCAATCTGAAATTCAGAAGCTACATTGTCAAAGTTCGCTTTTTTTTTCCCCTAACAATAAGAAAGAACATTAAAAAAATCACAGCTTAGTGTATGGGTGAGAACAGTTTAGGGCTGCTCAAACAGGAAGGTTGCAGCTTCCCTGGGAGGGTAAGGTATGGAAGCAGGTCACAGGCATCTCAGAGATGTAATGAAGATCCTCAGTGATCTGGTACCAGATGATGCTATCAGCATGTAAGCAAAACCAAAGCAATAATATCTCTAGTCCATTTCACTGATAGATTTTGCTCACTTCTGCAGTTGTGCAGGGAGATAATTCATTGGGAGATCAAGCGCACCAAAACATGGGAGACTGGTCATGAAAATCCTTGTGAATTTGAGTCACACTGTCTAAGAACTTGCCCAAACAGCATTTTCTTTCTCCAGCACCAAGAATTTGGGAAAGGCTGAGTAAGACTACCTCTCTGTCCCATGCAGTGCCCAAAATAACTAGGGGGAACTACTTGTAGAGGGATCACATCATCCCTTACAGTAAGTTCCAGTGTGTTATAACCCCCTCAAAATCTCCAGAAGAAAATTTGTTTCTAGTGTGTTTGCAGGAACATGCTGCTACTCCATTCAGGCATCAGGCTGCTCATGTTGTGTGCAAGTGATAGATACCCCATAGCAATGCAGATCCCAAAGCTCAGGTGTTTATATCTGACTTGGGTTAATTTTTTTTGTAGTATATTACAGAAGGAGAATGCTGACTCATAATTTGCCAGAAGCTGTCTGTGACTGGTAAAATATCAGGTGAAATTAGAAAGCAGATTAAATACATTCAGAATATGTGTTTGGGTTCTGGAATGCATCCAGCCTAAATCAGTGTATGTGGGCAGTAATATATGACCGTGATTTGTTTTGAATTTACATTTAAATTACAAAACAATTGTTGAAATGATTAGCAAGTCTAGCTTTAGAGCACAGAATCACAGTTTGGCAACTCATAGATATAACCAGTAAAAAAAATGGGCACAGGCTTAATTGACTTAACAGGATCACTACCAAAATTCATGTCTAGAAAAATTTTACTTTCCCTCAATAGTAAGATGAAGCTTATTAATATGACTACTTTGCAGTGATTCTTGGATAACAATTTGAGTTTTGCTACCCACATCTGCCTTTCTGAACCAGACCTTTCCCTGTAAGAATCTCTGCTTTAGACATTTACAAGTTTGTTTCAGTATTTCTGCAGTGTATTTGGAGCAGAGGTAGTCACTTGGAATACATGGAATTTGAACTGATCACCTGGATAGAGGTGAAATTTATACACAGCTGAGAGCAAGCACTGATAGTTCAGCTGGTTCAATGGGTCTAGTAATGGCAGAGTCCTAGTTCCATGAGAGAGGACCGAAGACTTTAAGATCTTCAAAATTCCAGTCCACAAAATTAAGGCATGTTGGTCCTTTGGGGGAAGGTGTGAGGAAGAATGTTCACTCTGCATAATAAAAACAACTTAATTCAGGCTCAGAAGTTAATACAACAAAACAAAACAAAATAAACAAACAACAACAAAAAACCAAACAAACCAAACAAACAAAACAAACAAACAAACAAACAAAACCCCCAACCAAACACACCCCCCAAAAAACCAAATCAACAGACCCGAACTGTAACCCCTTCTATGACAATAACAAGTAAAAAGTCTGCCTTTTCCTTTTACAGAAGTACTAAGCAAATTCTTGAATGCTGTGGGTATTTTGTTTGCTTAGCAATATTAGACACTCTAGTCTTCTGGAACTGAATTCCAGTTTTTGCTTTCTCATTCTGCAACTGTTCAGCTGTCATTTCAGAGATGCTTTCTTTATGGAATGGGAGGCAAGCCCAGTGATGTAGATGCACTAGGCAGGCTGGTTCCAGGTAGTTATTATATTTATTTTTAACAGATTATATATTCTCCAAAATAATCCAAGACCAAAAGTCCTAATAGTCTAGACCAGAGAATCATAAAGTCCAAAATCACTAAGATTTACAGGGAGCTCTGAAGGTCATTCCTCATAGCAACATCAGCTCTGAAGTTATAGCAGGTTGCTCAGAACCTTCTCCTGTCAATTTTTCAGTATCCTCAAGGATGGAGATGCTATAATACCATTTATGTGGCTTCTGTATTACATTGTTAATATGAAATAATGCACATAATAGAAATAATTCTCACTTCATGTGATAGAAACCATACAGTCACTTACAATCAAAGAAACAGTCAGAAAAATATTAACTTTCTAGTTGAAGCAGATTTCCTAGATTTTTAAGTCCAAAGGGACTTCTGTGGTCATGTAGTCCAAACTCCCAAGTAACATAAACTGGAAAATTGTCTTCAGACAGTCTGGTAAGTAGTGTTCACGAATCCATATAGCTAGCAGCTCACTGCTGTGAGTCTCTGAAATCACTTGTGGAAGTAAGGTTTATATTGTCAATCTTGAAGGGCAGTTTTAGCTGAAATCCTGCAGCTATCCTCCACTTGCACAATCTCCTACTCATTTGTGAAGACTCCTTCATTTCTGTCTAGCTGGCAAAAAAGCTTCAAGGGGTCTTTATCCTGAGCAATCATTTCAGTTTAAATTTTAGCCCCATGGACTGGTTATGAAGTTGTTACTCAAACTCAGTTGAGGCAAAAGGATTATGTGCATGATTAAAGGCTGTGAGATTGGCCTCTTTGTACTGTAACTGTAAATCAGGATGCAGAAATGGGCCATGTCTACATTTGAATGAGCTAAAAGCCAGGGAGTTCCAAATCTCAGCAGGCACTGTTATCTGGAAGATTTCCAGAAAACATCTAATCCTTTATAGATGATGGGTAGCTGAGGTAAGGAGCCTGTTACCATCTTATTCTATCTCCTGCTGTGTTGAAAGACGTAGCTTTCTTCTCAAACAACATTTTTGTCTCCACATGGGCTGAAATACATCTGCCATGGATAATGTAGTGATAAGGCATGTTATCCAGCTTCCAGAGTGCTGGTTTGCTCTTAGGGTACATGAGAAACATGAGCTGCTTCATGACTCTATGACTGTTCTGCTATCGTACAGCTCTGGGCATCATTTCAGCACTTCCCTTGGAGACATGTCAGTATCTGCCAGCTGCAAATTTGCTCAGCTTCCCATCATACTGGACCTGCAGTGCCCCTGCACATCCCCTGCATTGCCTCTGCAAAAGCACTTGGCAGAAAAGAAATAAAGATCAACCCCTGACTCCTCTGTATGTTGGGTATTTAGCTGTCTTTTATCCTTGGCTATATTAGTAGGGTCCTTATGAGGCATTTGGAGCTCTGGACAGTAATGGCTCTGGATTTTCAATGTAGTCCAAATTTCAATGAGTCTGAGGTATTTAGCTCCCATGCATACCTCTGGTTTCTGGTTGCTGGTTGAGGACTCTTGCTGCAAAGACAGAAATCCTAAACTTCACCTTGTGCACATGTGTCTTTAACATGTAACAAGGGCCTTCTTTCAATGCTACACCTGGTACTGGTCTAACATACCTCTTCACAAAGTTTCCATTTACATCCCACTCATGCTGCTCAGATGCCATTTTGGGTTTTTTTTCACCTTCCCAGCAATGGGCTAGGAGGCAAGAGTCAGGACAACATACTGCAGTACTGATGGTCAACTCAGTGAAAAAAGCAACTGCTTAGCAGTATCCATTGTAGTCTTCATATCTGCTCCTGGTTTGGAATGATCTATCTGATGCATCACCATTTTCTCCTAATGGCACATTATCCTTAAATAGGTTTCTAGTTCAAATACAATGAGCACTTGCTCTTCTATTCAGTGAAAGTCTTTTTTTTTTTTTCTTTGCTAGATGGCAGTTTGCTCCCAGAGGGGGTAAATCAACAGTTACAGTGCTACTTGTTTCCAGTTCATCACACTAGTATGGCACAGAGGTAGGCAAAGGGACTCGTGGTTGCAGAAGTCCACAAGACATTGATTTCCTTCTCATCTATGAATGGGGCAGGTGTAGGAACACATTGTATTTTCATGTGCTCATTAACTGGGGCTAACCAGGGACAAAAATACATTTGACTGATATCCCACTCCTCTTGCCCGACATCAGAAGTGGAAGAAAGGTCTGTTTCAAATGTCATTGTCAAGTTACAAAGTTCAGTCAGGTCTCTTTTTCCCTTCAGGACTCTCTTCCAGTTTACCCTGTGGCAGACGTGGGATTATTGACAGCCCTGCTACATGCTAGGCAGTCTCATATCCCACTGCAGGATGACATCTTTAAAAAGCAATTCAAGTGTATTGTCCAAAGAGACTTCTTGAATAAAGCACAGAAAATATTTGTAGTCACCTTTGCTTTTAAGAGAGAAAAACAAACCTCCATGTTATTGGAAGGTGAGTCTTTTTGTGTGTGTTCTGGCAAGGAAGCAGATTTTGCACGCCTCACCAAAAACTGTATCAACCTGCCTGTGGAAAGTTTCTGAATACAGGGGAGAAAGATTAATAATCTTTCTCTCTTGGATAAACATTTAACTAGTGACATGCCAGTACTGGATGAATGTTCATGAATAAAATTCACAAACCTTTATAAACCTTTGCTCTCCTCAGTGATGTCCAATGATAGGACAAGGGGCAGCTGGTGCAAGCTGGAACATAGGAGGTTCCATGTAAACATAAGGAGAAACTTTTTCACAGTGAGGGTGACAGAGCCTGGAACAGGCTGCCCAGGGAAGCTGTGGAGTCTCCTTCTCTGGAGACATTCAAAACCCACCTGGACACGTTCCTGTGTGACCTGATCTAAGTGGTCCTGCTCTGGAAGGGTGGTTGGACCAGATGATCTTTTCAGGTCCCCTCCAACCCCTAAAGTTCTGTGATTCTGTGAGTCTGTGAAATAAAATATCCCAAAACAAACCCCATTTATTTATTTATTTATTTTTAAAGAGCATCAGTGGTAAAAAAGGCTATTGTTTCTACTATGTTATAGCTTTGGAAATTTACGATTCACCTGCCTGGACTATATTTTCCCAAGTATCATCAACATTACAAACAAAGGCAAAGCTATGGATTTCAGCTTTCATGGAGCTACACAGACAGAATTTCTACAGCATATACCACACCCCAGGCCTACAAAACTGTTTGAAACATCAGGAAAGTGAACTCGAACATAACACTGACTATTGGTCTTCTGGAAAACATGGTACACTTGTTAAGTTTGCTTTAGACCCCCACTGGTGTGCAGAGAGAAAACTCAACAACTCAGTTATTTAAAGTATTTTATCATCTCAGTGGAGGTTTGATTTTGGAAAAAAGATTAGAGGGTTGTTTTATGTAAAAGGAACTTGTTTATCCATGATTAATGAGCCATAATATATTTTGGTTTGTTAATCAACCCTGCAAGCTTCATTGGAAAACCTACCTTTTAAATACACTAGGACAACCTCATTCACTTGTTCACAGCAAAGCTCTTTTCACTGTTAAACATGGCTGTGACTGGAGACAACATTGTAATCCCCATTGCTGCAAAACTATTCAAACACCTGCCTAATCTTCAGCATGCTCTTAGGTTTGTACATTGTCCCTACACTTCACTGAACTAGGCCAAAATTGAAACTTAGCACATACAGCATCTATTGACAAGTCTTGTGTGATACCATTGAACACACAGATAAGACTTACCAGGTTGTGCTGCTGCCATTCTCATTTTAGATATGTGATATGCAGCCCATCCTAGAACATGTAAGGATGGTGCTGAAGATTTCTGGTGTCCAAGGGCAGGACTCACACAGCCAAACTATCCCAGCTGGCTGATCTGTGATAATTTTAAGCAGTTCTATGTACTGTATAACTCAGAAACAAACTTCACCATCTTCAGAGGAACAAAGTGTTTCATTATTACTTCATGGCTTCATGGCTTTGCATGAGATTGGAACATTATAAAGTGTAATAAGGAAGACTTTTAAAACTGTCTATTTCCTTCTAGGCCTCTGAGCAAGTGGTTTCACTTTCAAATGTACCTAAAACTCTGTGCAGTTGCTGAAATGTATATAGTTTCAGAAAAGATAGCTTGTATTTTTAATATACTTTGTCTGGAATTTTTTCTCCCAAGTGAACTTCAAGCTTCTGCATTTTTTGTAGGGTCAATAGAAACATCAAAATTTTCATCCTCTGGGAAACAGAGATAGGCAGTTGCTTTTAATATTGAAGCATTACACTGAACTCTACAGCATTTATTTTTCTCAGAGTGCACTATTTCCTATGTTTTCTGTGTGCAAACAGCTTGTTTAAAGTCAGTATTAGCTATAGATATTTTTTAAGCTACAGCAGACTCCATGCAGACTGTAGTTCAGACATCTTAGTGTCCTATTCTTCCCAAAGGTTTCAAGTCATCTTTAAACTAATGAAGTTGTACTGTGGATGGTACAAAATGCTTTGTCCTGGAGGAATAGCCCAGCCAAGAACTAAAAATCACTGAGGGACTCAGAGAACATGGAAGTATCTGATCTATCAGTTTTGTGAGGCACTGCAGGATCTCATGCAAATGCACATAATGCTCAATTTACTGAAACTGAATGAGTTGATTGATTTAGAAAGCTGAAATGGATGGTCGGTCTTTCAAAAAAGAAAACAAAACCAAATGAAAACAAAACCCTTTTGTTTGTTTGTGTGTTTAAAATTCCCACATAAAATGTAACAACAGTTAAATTTTGATATAAAATTATCTATGTTGGAAAAAGTCATTTTCCCACTTTCCATTAAATAAAATAGTTGGGAAACTCCTGGATATCACTATTCTTTTATATAAGAAAAAAAGCTGAAATTGAACACACTCATCAAAATATCTTGAGGATCAGCAGCCTGAGGTAAATGCTGCACACACAAGAGGGGTTTTGGAAGCATATCACTCATCTCAGAGAAAGAGAGGTATACCTTGGTTTAAAATTATTTCTCTTATAGTTCAAACAGATCTAGCATACTCCTTGCCCAATTTTTCTGAAAACTTGTAAAAGTTGCTGAAATTTAATATTGAGGATGAGCTCAACTAATTACTCTTATTACAACAAAAGAGTTTCCCAGATTCAAGATGACATTAACCTGTCTTTATTATTAGACCCTGTCAACTTGGAGCTGAGTACAGTGGTAGTTATGAGGAACAAAAAGCTCTCTGCTGGTTGTTACTTTAAGTATGTTTTTTGAGGAGAAGGAATTCTTTTGGATGATGCTTTTCTTGAACTGCACTGCAATTAGGAACAGCTTTTAAGCTTTATACATGTCTTTTCAAGAACTGACTTCGTTTTGCATATGAGATCTATGGCTATTGTGCTCATCTCATTTTCCTAAAATGAATGAGAGGACATCAGTGTCTAAACTAAAATGATTTGGAGAAGGACACAGAGAAACAGTGGAGCCAGAGAAAAAATGTCAAGAAATATCAGAGGAAAATGCCACCCAAATGTAGCCAAGGATATTATAAAGCCTGGTTTGTGCTATCAAGTAGAAGAATTCAGTCATACCTGTGTTCAATAAATGTTTCTTTCTTCCCCCCAAAAAATTAAAAGAAACAAACAAACAAGAAAGAAAATAATATGTGTATTAAGCTTCTACCTTTCTGCACAGAATTGAAAGGAGAAGACACTGAGACTAAAATGAGATACGCTGGTAATTATGCAAGCTGTGTCACCCCTGGTGAAGGAACGATGGCTTTCTCCTAGTCACAGAATAAATACATAACTAGCAAAACAAATGGTTAGAGAAAACAAAATCATAGGATATGAGACAGATGATGATTTGTACATGTGTCTGGCAGGGAACGGATGGAGACAACAGAACCTTTCTCAGCTGTAAGGCAGTGGCTGCCTGCTGTGGGAACAACAACTTACTTCTTAGGACTCTGAGTCAGAACATTTATCCTCTAGCCTTAAATATACGCACATGTTTTCACAGGGGAGTTCCTGTGAACTGGCTGTGTACAAGAAAAATAATGTTTACTTGTTTTTTTTGCCTTGAGACTTGAAGAAAGAAACAAGTTCTTATACAACAGATGTGATGCTTTGGCAGTATTTTATTTACCTTGCTGAGCACAAGCAAAGTCTACCAAAAATATACACAGCCTCACAAAACCAGAGAATATGAACATCAAGAGACCTTCTGAGACCAGAGATAATCCCTCTGCTTCTTTTTTAGAAAACAGCTTTGGCTCAAGTTTGCAACTACAGTGTTTTGTTCATGGAAGGAATTGACAAAAAAACAATGTGCAAAGATATAACACAGACATCTAGGGTGGAAAAACCCCTCATCCTTGTGAATGTGGTTCACAGGGAAATCCACTGGCTATTTGTGGTCTGTTAGTTGTGAATATCTCTTAATGAGTTTATCAAATAGAATCTGTATAGACTACACAAATATTTACCTGAATTCACTGATCACCCTTTCTAATGTGATATTTCACATATATGTGACAATATTGTTTCTGTTACCTACTTGGAAAATTACATTTTCTAAAAGAGAGGAATAATGAATGATAATTTAAAAAAATCCAAGAAAACAACTAAGCTAACAAATATGTTTGTTGGCACAGCTAGAGATTCAAACAGGGATTGAGTAGCACTTGCAAAAATGACATCTTTGTCCAAGTGAAAAGTTCCAATGATTTTTACTCTCAAAGTGGCAATCATAACATGTTTATAGTCATAGCTGGATTGGTATATTTGTTTATGCAGATTTCTGAAAGATATGTGCAATCTAAAAATGTTTTTCCTGAATCACCTGCAGAAGAAATAAAAATTCTGAATGCTACCCATGCAGTTAGTGGATACACTTCACACTGATATCCTTGTTCACACAGATGAACCCAAACTATACAAGAGCTTATACTGAGAATTTGGCTGAATTTCTATGACACAGAATGCAGCTCTTGTTAAAAATGCCAAATACTAAAATATGTATGTTCTATCTTGATATTAGTAAGCATTTCAGATTGGGAAAACAACTAGAACACTGAACTGAACCATGTAGTTGTTCAATTAACATGGAGCAAGTTGGCTGACAAAGCTGGATGCACATCCTGACACCTGTCAATCATAAGTATCCCATCTGGGACCTGTTCTATTTATTCCTATTCAGTAAAGAGATATTGCACAGGAGGCAGCTGGCAGGCTGCAGACAGCGCTTCCTTCTCCCTTCGTTTTCATGCCTCTGCCTGCAAAAGACAGGATCTAGCCATAAGGACCCAGTTTTTCTTTTATGTGACACCGGGAAATAGCTGAGGCAGTTCTGGCATAACAGTGCAGAAACTGGTGTCACACGTAGCTGGATGGGGCTGGAGCTGCAAAGAAACCCCTGTGGGACCATGAGTCCTATCGCTGCAGTGCCCAGTGCACTCCACCATGACAGAGACAGCAGCACATTTAGAAATGGGAGAGGCTGGGCCTTCCTTTTTTTCACATTGACTTTTCATTTCTTCAAAGGTATTCACATTGTCTTTGAGGGCCTTTGTCAAGACAAAAATACAACCTTCTGTGAAGGTATGAGGAACCCTTCCCTTCCCTTCCCTTCCCTTCCCTTCCCTTCCCTTCCCTTCCCTTCCCTTCCCTTCCCTTCCCTTCCCTTC
>JANHGN010000423.1:0-16735 GCA_024605025.1 Megaceryle maxima | reverse complement strand
TAGGGGAAAAAAAAAAAAAAAAAAAAAAGGTGGGGGGAGGGAGGAATGCTTGTCCACGAGGGGAGGAGCAAATCGGAGTCTAAGCAGCAAATCTGAAGTTAAATAGCTGTAGACTGCAATAAAGAGGCTGTGGGCTGCTGCGCCAGTGCCCTCTCCTGGGCAGAGGGAGCGCTGCTTCGGTCCCGGTGCGCCCCGGGGGACGGAGCGGCGCGGCCCGCGGGGAGGGAGCGGGTCCCCCCGGGGGAGGGAGCCGTGGACCCGAGCGTCCGGCCGAGCTGTTCGAGAAGACACGCGGTGCAGCCCTTCAGACAAACATGGAGCCTTACACTGATTTGGTACAATACTAAATAAGCGAAAGGATACTTAAAGGGAAAAATCAGAAGATAAAGGGAGGCTCGGTCAGAAGCCAGTGGAGGGGGAAAGGGAGAAGAAAGTCTGAGGGAGATGAAAGACGGTTGGGATTAGAGGAAAATAAATAAGAAGATAAAATAAAACATGAACAATAGAAAGTATTAAAGAGCCTCTAAAAAGGACAAAGTAAACAGACAAGTGCAGCAGGAGATCAGCCACGTCACCCAGCTCAAAATAAGAGCTTGAGAGTTTGTTGTTAATATGAGGAAAGTTCTGCTTTTTCCAGGCCGGCTCTTGGAGGGCTAACTCACAGCATGGGGGATCTACCCATCACAGGCATCACAAAGTCTTGTCTTATCCCCACCCAGGACACTCCTAATGCAGTGGACCACATTGCTAGGAAGAGAAGCAACACCTTATCCTCTGCTCTGGGGGCAGCAGTGCCTTGTCTGTCACCTGATGCACAAGAGCAGAGAAGTTCCCACTTAGTGCCACTTTGGACTCATCCATGTGCACTGGTGTCACATAAGGGCTTACAACAAACTGCCTTTCAAAGGTCTTAAAATGAATATGTGCAATGCACTGTCCAGCTGTACACAGCTTCAGAAATGTTGCTGTTGTGCTTTAAGGAGGCAATGGTCAGGAAAGGAGCTGTAATCCAGGAACTTGATGGAACAGTGGGCAAAATGAAAGCAGAAGGAGAAAGCTAATCCAAATGACCACCTCAATGTCAGACTTGAAATGCAAAGCTGAGGCTAAGGAGCAAAAGAACAGTGTCACCCCACTGTGCCTAGAGAATGCTCTAGAACTGGAGACCCTTGAAGAAGACACCAGTGGCATCATGGCACATGGGATATCCTTGCTTAATGCAGCCTTAGTCCACAGCCTGTCTGTCCTTTGGTCGTAGGCAGATGGTACAGTTATCAGGTACTGCAGAGGCATCTCCACGAGCAAGTGCAAGTTTGAATCTCCTGGGCGAGCAGGGGGAAGGAGGAAGGCAGTCTGAATCTCCTTTTCTCCTGTATGCTTTAAATATAGGCAGGATTTTCAAGGCCACCATGAACATACAAGCAGGAAATATATTGCCTTACCCAACGGGGTAGAGGAAAAGTCCCAAACCAGCAGTTTCTCTTAGGAAAACCTAAGTGGTTCAACTGGCAGTGAACAACTCCAGCTCTCCTGGCCACGTTCCCCTGGACAGCCTTCCCCAGCTCTACCTTTCAGTGGTCCAAAAGCAGCGATGAAGCTGGCATTGCACCATGCTCCAGCTCTTCTCAAAGGGGCTGTGGCTCTTGACAAACCTTGTGCAGATAATCAGGCTTGTCCTGGTTGCACCAGCACAGGGTAAACAGAGGCAGGAGCAGTGACAAGTACAGCAATGCATCCTGTTGTCTCTCAGGCCCCATAACAACTCCACATTAATCATTAGGTTCCCCAGATTAACACTGGGAAGGAAAGCCACAATCTGGCAGCTTCACCTGCCCTGATAGGAAACCCAGCATTCATGGAAAATTCAGGAATTCCTGTTTTTTCTCCCAGGACCAAGGAAAATCCTTGCTTCCTGTGCCCCCCTTCTTGCATCTCAGTTCATTTTGATGGTTACTGTTGAAAACAGTCACCATGTCCTAGTAGCCAGTGACCTATCCTATATGCATCATTATTGACCATGAAAGCTGCTGTGGTTGTGATCTGGCAGAGAGCAGAAGCCCATGGCCCCTGGCCTCTATGCACTCCCG
Source organism: Megaceryle maxima (assembly GCA_024605025.1). Taxonomy (NCBI): domain Eukaryota; kingdom Metazoa; phylum Chordata; class Aves; order Coraciiformes; family Cerylidae; genus Megaceryle; species Megaceryle maxima. Next base: position 14,648 of record JANHGN010000423.1, on the reverse strand, counting down.
TTTTGGCTTGATTCAGGGCTGTGTGACAATGGGAGCAATCAACTTCCTTTCATTAACAGTGGCTAACGTGTGCCCTGATTAGCAGCATCCTCATTTTTAGCACCAAAATGATGCCGACTCCAGTAATGCTCCAGAGAAGTGTGTCCTAGCTATTCCAAAAGAAGCTATCAGCGGTGGGAACTTTGGAGGTGTTCATCATACATAAATAGCAGAAACTTAGTGTGAAAAAAAAAAAAATCAACACAAAGCTCTTGGTTGGAGGGAACGGCTGTTTTGTTTCCAGATGGAGTCATCCATGCTTGAACATGAAGGTCACTATTGGGGAAAAAACCACACACACACACACAAACATCCCAAAACCAACCAAATAAAAAAAAAATAAAAACAAAACAAAACAAAACCCACAAAAAAAGGGAAATTTGGTGAATCCAGTGAGACTGGATTAGAGTTTCCTAGATGGGGGTCAGAGAGGGGAGAGCTTTTAGCAGTGATTTGCACTCTCCAAATAAAGGCTTTAGGATTTTGCTCCACTTCAAAGAAGAGATGCCCAGCCTGAGTGCAGCCCCTCCTCATCACACTGGGCAGGCAGGAGCAGTATTAACACTGCTCACATGTAAGCAGAGGGAGCAAGAGGCTCACACCTCTCTTCCTGCACTGCTGAAAACTTGCAGGGGAGATTTCAAAGCACGGCACTAAGATTTAGCTACCCAGTTTCCATTGAACGTAGTAGCAGCTGACCAGACAAATCCCCAGGCAGAGCTTCCCTAGACTTGCTCCCTCCTCCCCAGGAGCCACTGATGGTGTTTTGGTTTGAAGTGCCTGTCAGAGATTCAGGACATGTGGTCAGCTAAGCTCATCTTGCACCTCTGCAGCTTGTCATCAGTGCAGAAGCTCAGCAACTGACAAACTGCAGCCCTGGGATGTGGGTTTTGGTGTCTCCTGCAAGAGGGTGATCCTTCCCTGGCACCTGCACCAGCACAGGCCCACCCTCTCTGTGGCTTCTTGTACAGTGGAGTCATGACATTGTGCATATCCCTCTGGCTTATTCTTGCAGACTTTTAAACTCTGGTCAGCTCTGGCACCTCCTCGTAGCTTGACACATCGATGCTCCCCTTTAGGGTCTGGAGTTTCTTTGCTGCTTCTTCATCCCAGGCAATTTAGATTGGCAGGTACAGCCTTGGCTGATCTAGGCTGCAAGCTGGTCCTTTCACTTCAGTGGCACTGAGCTATTTTCGGAGCGGCTGGGACCTGCCTGAGCTGCTCACTGCATTTCACAGACACTGGTGGTGGGAGTGGTCTTTCTGAAGATGACCTGTGCTGTCAGCCCCACTCTGTGACAGGGAAATTGAGGTGTTGTTGGACCAAGAAACTGGACACCTTCTGCAAAACACTCCTTCCACAGCCCGCTGCAAGCCCTGGGCTGCCCCCCCCCACCTGCCTTCACCTCTTTCTGGACTCTGACGGCTGCCCCCCATCTCGACCCCACCCATAGCCCACAGCTAAAATAAAATATCTGCTGCTGCCTGACTCTGCTCTTACACCACTTCACAAAGGGGTAGAGTAGGGCATTGACATTCCCCATTAAAGAACTCCTGTCTGTATTTTAATTTAGCTGCAATGCTAAAATGTGAGCACAGCATCACTACGGTGTTTTAGAGCATTAATTTTCTTGAACAGTAGCTTAAAGTAGGAAAATGCTGCTATCTCCACTATGTTCTCTGCATTTCACCCTAATCTGAGTTTGTAACATTTCTGTTTTGTCTTCCTTTCCCCCTTTTTTTGAGGCATGGTTTACTGTAAGTTCCAAAATGTAGAATACCGGTAAAGTTATGTTTTTAAATGCAAAATTCCCAGAGGAGAAACATTCCTGTTTTGCAAGGGTAATAGAAAATTCATTTGCATCTTTGAAATTTCCTGCATTATAGAATAAAAAGCCCTTCCAAGGGAATAGGGCTTGAAACACAAATATTGTGCAACAGGAAAAAAATGAAGCAGGCAGATTTATTAAATCAATTTTGCACTTTTGCCTTAGAAATCGTTCAAAGTTTTCAGAAAACACACACACAAAAAAGCAAAAACAAAACCAAGAACAAAACTAAAACACCCAAGATTCAATTTTAGTGTTAGTCCAGGGCTACAAAAATAGATCCTAAATTCTCAAGGAAGGACAAATATATTGAAAGCTACTCTGCCCAGCTCTATGACCAAAGGGATGCCAAGCCTTCAGGTGGGTGCCACTGGGTTGGCATAGCAAAAGAAGCCTGCCCAGAGAAGGACTGGCTTGTCCTCTCCAGCCAGTTCAGAGGGATCAGATGTTGGGAGCAGAGACATCTGGAGATTGCAGAGCTGCTGCTGGGAGGGAGCACTCCACACCTGGGTATGTGATGGATTCCAGTATGCTGGCCACATCCCCATCCCACTTTATTTCTGGACAGTTTGGTCCTGAGAAACTGATGAGGATAAGGAGCAAAGCCTGCTGACCCAGGCACCCTGCTGCCTACCTAATATAGGCATCACATGAGTCAGAGAATCTTTGGGCTGCAATTAAATACACAACCAGGACTGATTAATTGGAAAAGAATCCATAAACGGAAGAAAGTACTTCACTCACCGCACGTGTTAGGGCAGAGATGGGGATCAGCAGAAGGCTTGGCACAGGCACACTGCCTTCCCCCGGGACTCAAGCACACCTTTAACCTTAGGGGAAACCATGTGCTGGGACAAAATCAAAGCCAGGAGCTGGTAGGGAGAAGCCACACAAGAAGGAAAATTTTATTCCTCTGGTGTTTTCTTCATATTTGGAGTTAGTTTTGGCAACATGTCACTGAAGAAAGGTGTATACACAGAAATAAAACTGCAATCTACACTTATCTCAGTGGTGCTGCTCTAATAGAAATGTGTTGTCATCTCACAGGGGAAGACTCCGGTGTTAACATGAGAATAATAGCAAAGAAAGGGGCTAAACTACTTATTTCCTCTGCTTTGATTCATTTTGGAGGCTATCTCCTCCTGTGTCTCTGACTGACGACAGCCTGAGATGCTGAAGTCGGTTAATTGTTATGCATCCCTGGAGCATTATTGCAAGCCATGTGAAAACACCTAAGGGAGCAGTAATCACCTGTGATTCTGGTGAGAGCATTAATCCTGTAAAATGGGGGGAATCGTCAGTTTGAGGAGAGCATGCGAGCAGTTCATTCATCTGCAGTGAACCTTCTCCATACTAAGGGTCGGGATGCACTCCTTTGGGCTGAGATGGAGCTCATCTTTTGGAAAACACTAAACTCTGATTTAGAGATTTCAGAGGCTGGAGAACTGAAGGATGCTGGCAGAGATAAAGCAGAATGAGCCCCTGGCCAAGGATGTGAGGTTGTCTTTAAATAGTTGCTTGTGCCACTGCATCCTAAAAGGTGGCACAAAGGTAACTGATGCAAAGTTCTTTATCCCGGTAAAACTGTGCAATGACACCTCTTTGCAGTGAAAACCAGCATTAAGCAGGGCTGAGAGCTAAGAGGATGTAACAGTATGGGTACAACAGTGGAGTGGCCTATATGCCTAAATACCCACCACATTTGATAGGTCTGAGAAGTGACTTGGTCATCAAAAGCCATGAGATCACCAGAGCACCAGAGGGAAATGAAGATGTTTCTTTCAGGCTTATGCCATGGAGACTGTGTTTGGATGGATGGGGTGTCCTGATCTCATGGCTACAAGTAGTTCTTCCCAGGGGAGGGTGGTGATCAGGGGAGTTATCTGCATGCCCCACACTGGAAGGAGTGTGAAAAGTCAGTGCTGCACACAATGCACTCATTCTTTCTCCTTGCCCTGCAAATTTGTAGCTGTTGATTAAATCCCTTTTCAGAGGGGAGCATTACAAGGCTCCTACATGCTTTCATAGGCAAAGACCTCTCTGCTCCTTCTGTGTTTTCATTCTCACATCAGCCTCTGCCCACTGAATAACAACAATAATTGGATGTATTTAAATAGCACTGCTCATTATTGTTGGGCCAGTAATCAGACAAGTCTCCCATTCCCTGCAACCTGACTGCCACATGCCACAGAGGAAGTCTGACTACAGCTCCTCCTCTCCTCCCACCTGCCTCCCCTCATCTCTCCACCCTGCCCAAGTTGGGCGCTCAAATTGTATTCCAGTGGTAACAAGTTTTCTCTCCATCTGTGGCCAGCAGGACACTGGGGTTACCCTGGGGCAACCTTGAGCTGTTTGTTTGTTGGGGCAGTAATTGCCTACAGAGACAAAGGGCTTGATCAGAGGAGATGGGGCTAATCCTCCATGACACTTTGATTTCTTAGTCACTGGGATTGAACAGGAGGGAACAAAACACCATTTATATATCTTCCCAGATGCTTTCTGACTGGCAGGTGGAGACCATACTGCCTTGGTGTGTTGACTCTTGGAGATGTATGGGCAGTGCTGGTTGGCCTCTGCAAAAGCTTGGATGTTGGATACATAGTGGACACCAACAGTCTTGAGTCTGACTATGGGTCAGAGTGGCATTGGCAAGAACCACCATCCCCTTATGGGCACTGGTCTTTGTTCAAGTAGACATATTTGTAGGAGAAATGGGATTCCTGCTTGGCGCAGTAGATTTGTGCTGGGCATCTCTATGGTCTTTCCCTCTTCGCTCCCATCACTCCTTAGAAGAAAGGGTGGAAGGCCCATCACCAATCCGAGCTCAGAAGCAGCAGCAAATGATCTGAATCACCATTCAGATGTAGATATCAGGCCAATAGCAAGTATTTGCCAACAGCCCATTGGCCACACATCTTAGAATGAGCCATGCCCCATCTCTTTATTATGAGTAACAGATACACTTGCAGAAATCAGAATCTATTTCCCAGTGATTCATGAGCATGTAGGAAAAGGGGGCGGGGGGGGAGAACAACAGACTAAATACACCTGGTAATTTATTTGCTATGAATAATTTGAGCAGCCTCAAGTGATGGAGATATCTTAGTTATTTATCCTGGGGGGGAATTTTGCAGGTGCTGCAGACTGGGTGTGCTTCAGAGCAGGCCCTCCTTTAACGTTTGCCTCATCCCAGTATAAACCTCTATGGCCATATTTGGAACAAGATATAAGACATGCTTCATCCAAGTCTTTCATTAACTGTGATTTCTGGAATCTCCTGCCAGCTAAATTATTCCCCACAGAATCCTTGTCTCAAGGGTTAGGAAAGGGTTACCGAGCATGCCCTCCCATTTGGGCTGGGTGGGTTGAAATATAGTTGGCTTTCATCTACAACCCTCATAAAGAACAAGCAGCTGCTGCAGAGATGGGCACCTTGTAAATCATTGCAATAAATAAATAATGAAGCGGGTGCATTGCTCCGTCATAGGCACGGCTCTGTGCAAGGGCTGGGTGCTGGACACTGACCCCACAGGACCGTCTCTGGAGGTGACATAGCTGCCTGTGCTTCTGAGCTCTGCCCTGGAGCAGATGGTTTGCCTTCATGTGGCTCCTGGGGAGTGTTCACTACAGTTTTGGGCCAAGGTTATTGGAGTTTTTCCTTGTGGGTTGCAAGAGAGTAATTTGCTGGAACCTGGCCCCACTGTGTTAGTCGGCAGAATAGTTAATGTGAAGCAGCAGCTTCTCTGTATCTCATATTTTGTGTCACCATATTTTAACTGTAGGGTTTTGTCTTCTGGCACCACCAGACTGTTATGCATTTCATTATTTTTGGTGCTAAAATTCAGAGATATTTTTCCATCAAATATCTTTGTATTTGTTTCCAGAAACAAATGATTAGCATTAGTATTCATTAGTATTCGTGTTAACAATTGATAAAGGGCCCACTACTGTAATATCTGTGCATAGCACACAAAATTCAATTAAAAATATAATAATTTCCTCAAGCCATGATCATATAATCTGTACTACCCTCCAAAATGAGTTCCTGAGACTTTTCCCAAAGTTTTCTGTGGGGGAATTTGTTTGCTGGTGAGAAAGGACCCTGAGTCAAGGATGCTGTGGTTAAATGAGCAGGAGCAGTCTGGGGGAGAGGGCATGCACAACGCAAACAAGGAATACTTTTTTGGTAGCACCAGGCCAGTGGCAGCCCTGCTCCCAGTCATTTTGACTGTTCTTCAGCAGAGTCGGTGTGTCTTGATAAGTCTCCATGCCCCATCAGGATGGCTCGAGGGATTGGGGTCTCCTGCATCCAGACACTTTGTCACCTCCATCCCTCTGGTTGACTCACTGTCTGGAGTCCAGCAGTGATGCTTCCCTCTCTCCTGGCTCTGCAGATTTGCTTCACAGCCTCACCAGGCAGAAGGTCAATCTGGTGCTGGAGACCCGTTGCATAGCTGGAGACCACAGCCCTGCTGCTTCCTCTTGAGGAATGGCTGATTCAGTCCTGGACAGGACAATGGAAGAATCTTTCCCTTACTGCTGGGGACTCACTGCCAGATTCCTCACCAGAATATGGTGTCTGACATGACATTTAACTCACAGCTAACACCCCAGAGCAAACAGCCAGTTTATGCAGATTGTGCATGTAATGTGTGGGCACATTACCTGCTCAGAGGTGTCATTATTCTGCTCTGTTGAGCCTCTGATGACCATTCCCAGGATGAGCCAGTGAGGAGCTTTACCTCTAAGATACCGCCACAAACCTCCAAAACAACAAAAACGCATTGCAGAGGCATCCGGGCTCCTGTAAAGCAGTGTTTGTATGGATGTTGTTTTATTTTCCAATAGTATGGGTGGGTACCTGCTTTGTGTTTTTCCTGAATCTGGTTCACTTGGTGAGGTCAGTGGCAGGGTTGAATTTTCAATAAACAACGGAACTGATTGCTTAGACCTTGTTTCACAGTTCCATCCAAAGCTGTGTTTGCCAGACAGGCTTGGTGCTGCTAACCAGCAATCAATATCAATATTTGATGCACTTTGCACAGAATGAAGTCTATGGGGAGGTCTCAGATTTGAGGCAGAAGGGCATCTGTAACAACCAGTTGTTTCTTACTGTCATGGAGCACCTCTTTCTTACTGAAACATCTCTTACAATTATGGTCCATCTCCAGCAATTCAGGACCTCAATGACATGCTTAAAACTTCACTATGTGCTCTGGAGGTTATCCAGATCATTATGAACCACATGATGGATGACATCTCCAGGGTTATGGCAGTCAGCACTTGGCCATCAACACTCCTAGAATCCTACCTTTGTACCGGAAATATGTCATGGGGAAGAAATGGCCTTCAGTGCTTAAAATATCACAGCACCCCTGGAGCTTCACCCTGAGACACTGATAACAGTTGTGTGAGTAGAGAGAAGAGGTCTGGAGTTCCTCCAGTAAGATAAATTGGCTATTCATCAGATCTTTGATGGGCCTTGAGTATTACCTTCTCTCAGGCTTTGTATGACTATGTTTAGCTGAAGTGCCATACAAGTGTATGTGAGAAGAGCAGGGAGGGAACTGGATGTCTCTGACATGTTTTCATTCACAGGTGGGAAGTTAAATGTGAGCTTAACCATGCTGTGGTCCTGGCTGTGTGTGTGGGGGCAGATCTTTCATTAGAGTCACCACATTGACCAAAGAAGGCAGTTTTGACAAAAAAAAAATATCCAAATCTATCTTATGTGATGCTGACATATCTGCAATAAATGGAGTGGACACAAATTGAGCCACCCTTCATTAAAATAACAGATGCTCTTTGGCAGTGCTATGTTAATGGTTGGTCTCATTAACCTAAAGGTCTTTTTCAGCCTAAACAATTCTGTGATTCTATGATTCTATGATTCTATTCTTTGATTCCTGAATCTCAGAGCATTTGAGCGCTCAAGAACATCTGTGGTGTCTGCTTTTAAACATAATTTGTCTCGTTCAGATATCCGAATGCAAAATGCAGTACTTGGGGATGAGATGTCACTACTGGACTCCAAAAAATGAGTCAATCAGAGGGAAACACAAGTCTATGAACTCATGCTGGGATTACATAAATCAAGAGGAGTATTTTCCTCTGTATGTACATCTTGACCAGACCTCTACTTTTCATGTTATTTAACTGTACTAGAATAATAACAGTGAAATAATACTTTGGAGTGTATCCTCTGCAGAACACAGCAGTTGGTCATGGTTGTCTGAGATCCATGTGCTTTCCACACATAGCTTTCAACTAATGTCAGTGATGGAGAAAAAGAGCTCACCTGAAATACCAAACCCTGGACGTCACTTCCCTATCCTACCCCAAGCTTTTAATCCAGCCTTGGACCGCCGTCTCTGTTTCTCTATACTAGGAACAATCACACTTCTGTGCTTCATCCTGCACCAGGGAGGATGGTTGTATTACAGCTAATGAAGCCATCAGCATCCCCAGAAATGGGGACGGGTGAGTACCTGAGATAAACAGTTCAGCCATGGCACTTCTCTTGAATGTTGCTGCTTCTATTTCAGAGCTCATGTGCCTGAAAGCCTGTTTGGTTTTTTTCTGACTGTATCAGTTGGTCTAGTAAAAGATACTACTTTTCCTTACAAATCTGCTCTGCACTTCTGAGCTTAGGTTTTTTATCCTTCACTACATGCTGCTGGCAATGGCTGAGGCTTCCTGGCCATACAACATCTAGGAAGTTAATTCTGTGTCAAGCCCTGGGTTTACATGCATGGGCACAGTGAATATGCTTACTTACTGGAGAAGCTCATCAGCTCTCCCTCCTGATGCTTTTGATGAAGAGAAAGCAAATGGTGATCTCCATGGACCATTCCCTGGGAACATGGGCTGATGCACCCAAGGACTTCATGGGGCTCTGCAGCATGGGTCTACCCAACATAGAGGAATCCTGCTGAGTTTCCACTGGCTATTTCTCACCCTAGAAAAGGATGAAGCACTCTTCAGCCACTCCTTAGATTTTACTGAAGAGCTAATATTGCTAATGAAAGGCAAGGAGGTGGCACAGAGGTGGCACTGTCCCAGAAGTCTCTTGCAGGGATTGCACCCAGAGACCCTTTGTGGGGCCTGTGGAGCCCAAGCTATTGTCTGACTCTACATGGGCAGTTTTAGTGCATTCTGCCACAGTATTATGCACTTAACAGTGACAGCAATGTCAACTCAAGTGGCTGCTGACCTGGGGGCAGTCAGTATTGCTCAATGCAACACTTCCACATGAACACACATGAATTTTATCTTCTGGGAAGGCTGATGTAATTTGGGGCACAAAATCATGCTGTAAGACAGTCCCACTGGCTCACTAATCAAGGCCTTCAACCCCACTCCAAAGGCTGTGAAAAGACCTACAACAGTAAAATGCACTGGACCTGCCCACAGTGTCAGCAGGGGACAGGATTTCCAGCATTGGTGGCTCCCCAGGATGACTGGCTACACTGCAGGGAGCCAGAGGCAGGAGGGAAATCCTCCAGTGCAAAAATACACAACACCTTCCTCATTAATAGCCGACTACAAATAAAAAAAAGATAAAATAAATAATAAAAAAAAAAGAATAATGAACAGATTACCTGTGAGAAATGAGTTCTGTAAATGCATATAGCACTGTGTTAAAGGATGTGGCATTTATAGGAGATCATATAGTATCACGAATAGATAAAATGAACAGAACAAAAATTTAATTTTGAAAGGGCTGTAAACTTCAGCTTCAGGGCATAAACCAGGTCCTAATTAATGGGAGCTGTGAGGAATCTTTATTTTTTATAGCAAGTTATTCCACAGTTCTCTCCCACAGAGCATGGTGCCTTCTCTGGAAATGTCTCTTGTTGGCCAATGTGAGAAAGCAGATACTGGGCAAACTGGATCATGGGATGATCCACTCTGACATATCCATCACTGCTACCCTCTTCTGTCATATATGTACAGGGTAGTGACCTGCTCTATTAAATCTCTCCATGCAGAAGGCTATATCAGTGTAGCTATATGTATCTGTAGTTGCATGAATGCTTTTCTCAGAGTTATGGGGGAACTGAACAAGAAATACTGCAAACATGCACAGAGATTAATTGATAAGTATGTGTTCTATTCCACACAGTATCTGTGAATGCATCAGTGCTACATGCTACATGGTGTGTGCATATTTTAATAAATATACCTTTCAGAAAATATTATTTGATGTCATGGAATTAAGTGGGTCTTTTTTTTTAATATGTGGCACATGCATGAAGAAATATATGTATGCATTTGCATGTAAAATAACCAGATATGAAGGAAAAGTGCAAAAATAAGAAGCTTGTGCACTGAGGTAATTCTATATATTTGTAAAAAGCATTGCTTTCAGTTGGAATCTCACCAAGTCATGCAGAACAGCAAGGACAGGTGTCCTCAGTGTCTGTGAAAAGCACCAGAGACCTAAAAGTCCTTCCAAAACATGTTCCCTTCAATTAAAAATCAATTAAAACTCCCCTCCCTTTCCTAGCACCTGAAGCATAAAAAACTCCATTATTTAGAGATCCATTATTTCCAGCAACTAAAAGTTTGGATCGGGGGTATTTTCAAATCATAGATGCCATGCTCTTTGCCTCTCACTTTTAGCAATTGTCAGCTCTGCAAGCCCGACTGTGATTCCTGTGAGGAGGAGGAAGAAGAAGATGAAGGCAGAAATACAGCACTATTTATGCTGATACTAGATCTCAGACTACATGATCTCATCTAATTTAAAGTTACTCCAAATGAACTATCTCCAATAATATAATTTTAATGTTTCTGGATCAGGCCATTCTTATCTTTCTGCATTACCATGATATCATTCAGGAATAATAATCGCACTATTAGTTTTGGTGTCTAAACAAGCTGGTGAGGAGAAATGGATTTCAGTCACCGCCCTGGAAATCACTACTGTCTCAAAGAAAAAAAAAAAAGTACAAAGTTTATAAAATCCGTCCTTGGGGGATGTACAATTGCAACAGATGCCCTGCCAGGACAGGTGATTTAGGGTAAAAATGGAAATATGTAAGGATGGAAGTGTGGGCATCTCGAAATCCTTCTTTTCCTCTCTGATTTTTTTTTTTCTTCTTCTTTAACGGGGGCATATATGGAATTTGAATGAACAAAATACAGCCCAAAAATGCCCCGAGCTGATCAGAGAGTGTTATGCATCAAGGCAAAGGCACCAGCCAATGAAAGCAAGGCTGCTGATTTTTATATCATTAATATTGCGAAGCAACATTAACTGATTGGAAAGACTTTTCGGGAGCTGGCAGAGCCTGCGAGCCATCACTCCCTTCTGAACGTCCGAACGATTTGTCTTACTACCAGGATTTTTGAGAACGATGCCAGGTTTCCCTCGTTTAATCTTTGCGAGGGATGACGAATGATATAATTTTCCCCCACCGAAGAACCTGAGAATAAACAATGAAAACAAAGGGAGTTTTGTAGTTAAAACGGCAGAGGGGAAAACACACCATACTGTGGCGAGGGGGCCGGGAGAAGCGGCGCCAGCGTGGGTTTAACCGCGGATGTTAAGCGCGGCCGCGCACTCGTGGCCGCGGCCGCTCCGCGGGGCAGAGCGCCGGCAGCCAGGGCCGCTGGTATCGCTGTTTCCAAGGAGGAAATGGGGTAAAAAATAAGTTTCTATGCGATTTAGCCTACCGCGTCCAAGCCCGCAGGTGCCTGCCAGGCGGACAGCGCTTGGGGACCCCCGCCCCGGCCCGCGGCGAGTGCCCCGACGGGGCTACCGGGATCACGCGTGGCACGGAGATCCCCGAGTGGGGTGAACGTCGCAGGCGCCCGGAGGGGGGCAGCTGGGGTAAGGGACCTTCTGCACCCTCCTTTTCTTTTTTTTTCTTCTCTTCTGTGCGGGTCCTGTATGCACGCAGCGGCTGAGGGGAGGTGAGAGGAGGGGAGGCTCGGGGGAGTCCACGCTGGGAAGGGGGGAATTTCCCCGAGGAAGGTCCGGTGCCGTTAGTCCCTACTTTGAGCATGAGCTTCTCTGCGAGGGCTGAGAAATTCGAGGTGCATTTTTGGGCGCAACGAAAAAAAACACTGGGATGGCGCTGGCGGCAGCAGAGCCAAACCCTCCGGCGCTGCTGGCCCCATCCAGGTGAGCGAACTCTAAATCATATGCCCCCCTCTTTTTCCTCCTCCTCTTCCTCCTCCTCCTCTTCCGCGGCCCCGAACGCACACGACTCTGCCGGGAAATCAAAGTCATTTATTGCAAGCGGAAAGGAAAAAAAAAAACCAAGAAAAAGGTCGACGGTGGTTTATACTATTATAATTATTATTTGGAGGAGAGGGAGTAGGTAGGTACCCACCGATAGCGGCACTCCGTCACGGAGCGGACCGCGGCGGCAGCTGCTTCCCGCTGGGCGGGAGGCGAAGTTACCGGTGGAGCGGCCACCGTGCCCCGGCGTGGGGTACGGGAGGAACCCCAAGGGGTCGGGGCAGTCACCCTCCCGTCCGGCCCGGGGAGCCTCCCCCCGCCGCGCCGTCCTCCCGAGTTCTCGTTTTTCTTCCCGGTCGCTCTCGGAAACGGGAGGGCGGGGGTGGGGGCAACCCGGCGGGGGCTTTCTAGAGCGTTTGTTAACCAAAGCAGGTGCTAAAAACCAATAAGCCTGGAACAAACGCGGTCCCCCCCGGGACCCGGGACAATTGTTTCCATTTAATAAATATTTTCCCCACGGGCGTTTCGCGGGAGGCAGGCAATTATTCAAAGCAAGCCGGGACGCGGGCCGGCTCCCGAGGTTAAGCGGGGCTGCGGAGCGGGGAAGGCAGGAGGCGGGGGACTGTAAGCGGGAGAGCAGCACGGCGGAGCGCAGCGCTTGCAGCCCCGACGGCAGAGGCGAGCCTGGAGAGCGCCGCGACCGGCTCCGCTCTGAGGGTACGGAGGGAGGATGGGGACGACCCCCTTCGATCCTCGCTACCCCCTCCACTACCCCCCTCGCTTCTTTCGCCTCCCCCCAGCTGCTATTAGCGCAGCAACTCACAAAAGGTTTCCTTTTAATCTGAACGTTTGAAGGGGGGTCGTAGGGGGGTGTCCTCTTTTTCCCCTCCTTTCTTCCTCCTCCCTCCTCTGTCCCCTCCCCTCCTCTTCCTCTCGCCCTTCCTCTCTCCCTCTCTTTTTAAGCGGGTCCCCCTCCGCGCTGATTGGGCGCCCGGCCGCGCTGTGAACGCCCTGCCGCTATGTCAGCCTGCGCGCCGCAGCCCCTCGCCTTTGAACTGCCCCGCGCCGCACCGCGTCTCTACCGCCGGCCCGCTGCTGCGCCCGGCGGCTCGCCGCCCGCCTAGCCGCCCGCCGGGCCCCGCGGGCCGCCGCTCCTTGCTGCTCCGCGACTCTCCGCGCCCCGCCCCGGCAGGGCTCCCGCCGGGGACGGCGTTGGTGGAGGACCTGTAATGATCAGCTGAGCCCGCTCCTCCCGCTCCTCTGTCTCTCTCGGCCTTCTCCTTCTCTTCCTCTTCCTCCTCCTCCCGCTCCGTCCGGCGCCACCAACGCGCCCCACACCGCAGCGCCCCGCCGAACCTCCCGCCCGCCCTGCCGAAGCATGTCCAAGCCCAGCGACCACATCAAGCGCCCCATGAACGCCTTCATGGTGTGGTCCCGCGGCCAGCGGCGCAAGATGGCCCAGGAGAACCCCAAAATGCACAACTCGGAGATTAGCAAGCGGCTGGGCGCGGAGTGGAAGTTGCTCTCCGAGGCGGAGAAGCGTCCCTACATCGACGAGGCCAAGCGGCTGCGGGCGCAGCACATGAAGGAACATCCCGACTACAAGTACAGACCCCGGCGCAAGCCCAAGAACCTGCTCAAAAAAGACAGGTATGTCTTCCCTTTGCCTTACCTCGGGGAAACCGATCCCTTAAAGGCCGCCGGGCTTCCCGTGGGGGCCACTGACTCGCTGCTGAGCTCCCCGGAGAAGGCCAGGGCTTTCCTGCCTCCCACCTCAGCACCTTACTCCTTACTTGACCCCAGCCAGTTCAGCTCCAGCGCCATTCAGAAGATGACTGAGGTTCCTCACACCTTAGCCACCAGCACCCTGCCCTACGCCTCCACCTTGGGATACCAGAACGGGGCGTTTGGCAGCTTGAGCTGCCCCAGCCAACACACCCACACTCACCCCTCGCCAACTAACCCGGGCTATGTCGTGCCATGTAACTGTACCGCTTGGTCGGCTTCCAGTTTGCAACCTCCAGTTGCCTACATATTATTCCCAGGCATGACCAAGACTGGGATAGACCCCTATTCTTCAGCACATGCGACTGCCATGTAACATCCACCCACACCCCCACAGGCGTGTGTGCGTGTCCCCCCCGCGGGTGGCAGCCGGAACTGGGATTCCTTCGTGTGCATGTATATAAAACCTGCAGAAGCAAAAGGCCACCCGAAACAGGACTCTGCTGCCCACCACCGGGCCGGGACAGACGCGGACGCTGCCTCGGGGACTCGGAGATACTGATGCTCTCGCCTAAACCTCGCCCTGAGAGCTGGCCCCAGGCTCGGGGGGGGGATCTGCAATCGCGGGGTCAGATAGGAGCCCGGCACTTGTAAGAGTTGTAAATGTGTTTCAAAAACAAACAAAAAAAGCGAACCTTGAACTGCCCTTTTGGGACAAAGTGGGGGAGAAAAAGAAAAAAGAGAGAGAGAGGTGGTTTCGATTTTTATTTATTCTCTTAGCGTCTATGAGTTCTCCAGGGTGTCATGTCACTTGGACTTGACTTTGGGAAGTCTCGGTCTTATTATGATTTTTTTTTGTTTTGT